>JAODAL010021881.1:0-65990 GCA_025379985.1 Phyllomedusa bahiana
TACACATAAGCAAGTGTAAAAAATGTTTTTATTTGAATGTATAAGTTGGGTCCAGTATATATTTAATTATGTGGGAGGATTATAAACTGTAAAATGCAGTAAATTGTGGTAGGAGTGGAGTGTTAGTTTTTTTTTGTCATGCCCTCATGAGCATTATGGTACTGTATTGAGATGTCTTGGCTACCCCCTTTTGGTTTGGGAAAAAGACGGAGAAAGGCAACAAGCAACTAGCCCCAAAATTTAACCAGGATGATAAAGGGGGGAGGTCCAGGGTGATGAGGTTTTAGGGTATTGAAGGTATACACCAAAATCGATAATACATCCAGTTACGTTCCAAACTGTTTCTATCCACCATTAGCACTAAAAGAAAAAAATCATGTAGGGCCATCTGCAGAAAGTTTATGACCATTGACAACTACAATAAATGTAACCTACTTGAAATCCACATTTGCCAACATATAACCAGAACCACCAGGCTCCATAGTAAAACCCTGTTCCTGATCTTTGCCCCACTCCTTCATGCCAAAATACATAAGCAGTCATTTTAAAAAAAAACTGAGAACCCCCCTGTGACAGAATGTGGGGAGTCATGCAGAAGGAAACAAAGGGCAACCTGAGGCCACCCCCGGGGGCCACCCTGTGCCCCATGTCTTTCACCATGTGCCCTAACTCACTCTTATGCTTTTCACTTATAACCCAAAATTATACTTAAAAAACACTGCCCCCCACTCCTATGTCATACCTAAACACAGAAAGGCTCAACTTTTCACTACTGCACCTTAAGTACATAAACTTCTAATCATAAAAGAAAAGCCATCTGGCTCCCTATTCAAGATCCATTTCCAAAAGATAAAACCTCTTTAAATATGGGAAAAGGAAGAAAAACCAACCACGTAAAGGTGGGGGGGTGACAAATTCTTCCAAACTTTAAAAAACCTTCCAACCACCTCCTTCTTGCACAAAAATAAAAAACACCCTATACTCACCTCCCCATCACTGGGGTTTCCCCCCAGTCCCTCACTGATGATGTTGTATTCACGATCCAGACACGCGGCTGATCTCTGGCCTCGCGGGGCACTTGATTGCATCAACACATGACCCGAGAGGTTAATGATTTTCGCTGCAAACATGTGACCATGAAACTGACGTATCATTAAAGGGGCTGAGGTGGGAACACGCAGCTCTAAAATTTTAGTAATGGGAGGGCAATATGGAGTAATTTTCTATTTAAGCACAGCGGAGGTGGTTAGAAGGTTTTAAAGTCTTGGAAAAATCCCTTAAAAGGAGAAGAACCCCTTGTGAGGCTAGGGGGGCACATCCCCTGAGCCTTATCCATACTCCCTTCAAAGTCTCTCATGGTTCCTCAAAGGATGCTCCCCACCCTCACCTCAGATATTTCTGCTCGTTTATATAGTCTACACATCTTGTGCGGGCATCTCACGCTACACTAAAGGAGTTGTAGACATCCAACGTGCCATTTGATTGATTGCTCACTATTCCCATTTCACAGATAGTTCAACCAAGAGACTTCTAGAGCCCAGCCCATCGCAGTTTTCCACGCCTGTCGTGACACTTTTTAAGGTGGAGAACCCCCCTCAAATAAGAAGTTTTGCTACATTTATCACAGCATGTTGGCTTTTAGACAATATTTTTTCTTGCTGAACTACAACTCCAGTCTTTCTAGTCTAAAAAATAAAAAAGTAAACTTTAATCTTCATTTATACACTAACTCCTGAAACCATCTACAAGGTAAAGTGAATGCAATGGAAGCCCCTCTCTGCCACCCTACCTCCGATTCTGACAGACTGGTTGTGTTGTTGTGTAGAATGACGGCGCTTGCGCTGTGTGTTTTGTTACTCTGCAATCTATTCCGTGTCTTGTTTTTAACAAGTTTTCTAGGGAGTCAGCAAAGTATGTAAACCCCCGCTGCGTGATGTAATCATTTCCTGCAATATATGTGCAACGAGTTGCTCACTAGGTGGAAAGAGTATTAGGGCGACTGTTCAATTTGAAATGCGTATATTTTACTTTTACTTGGCGCCGACAACACGGCCAGGTTCTAAATCTGAGAAGAAGAGTCCGAATATGACAGTAGGAAGATTTTTTTGCGCAATTACCAATAGACCCTAAATGCGCCAAACTTCTGTCCAAAGTTTTGTGTCAACTTACAACTCTATGCCCATACAAAAGTTTGGCGGCATTAAGCTCTATGCGCCAAACATAGCTTGTAAAAGGCTATAGATAGGCGTTGACATAAAAGAAAATCATTAGAATCAGCATCAGTGAATAGATACAAAGAGTAGCGTGCGATCTTGCATCGGTGGCCACAGATCCCAGCAATACTTGTCGCTGTGCTGCTCTTGCAGTATGTAGAATAAAGGGCTGGGAGCAGCAAAAAATACACTTCAAAATGTCCCTTATGTTCTCGAACTTACACCAGTACAAAATAAACAGTAATTTATAATTATCAAACAATATAAAATTCAACTTATCTTTTATTTAATACAAAATGTTATCACCAAAAAGTAATATAAAAATTATAATTATATCCCAATATAAGTAAAATCTCGCTGATAAAAAGTATTTAAATATTTACATAGAATCTAAAACTAGTTTTTACATTAGTAACCCACTGATGGTGTTTCAGATTTTAATACAATTTTGACTACATTCAATTTGAATATTTACTGGCGCTGAGCTCTCACCCTTTAATACAATAGCCAGCACACCACAGTCTGCATGCAACCTGTGGTCCACCAAGCAAGACCACTACCGTATAGTTTCTGATTCACTGACTGATGCTATTCTAATGAACTTTTCTTTTATTTAACAGCCGCTGTCTATAGCGTTTATACATTTTGACTGCAGTGACTAATTGTGCCAAATTTTCATATGCGAACAAAACACACAGGCATTGCGGTGAACTTAGACACCATCTTTTTTAATCGACACAGACTCTAGCTTTCATACATTCAACGTGCATTATACACGAATATATACGAATTGGCAATAATTACTTTGAATGGCGCCTTTCTATTCATGTGCTCTCACGAAGTTCGGCACATTACAACTCTATAGTACCCATAAAAAAGCTGGCGCGATTGAATGGCCATAAGAAGTGAAATGCGCTCAAAACTTCGAGCAGGATGAAGTTATAGACGCATCTAATCACTATCTAATGCCACCCAAAGAATCTTCACTAAATACTAGGTCCGTATTCTACACTCTTCACTATTTAGACAACTGGGTTGTCGGTATGAGCCCAGTAAAAAAAACAATAACGCATTCTCGTACATTCCAATACACTCGCCCAGTATTATACATATTCTATGTATATTCTGTTGGCAACAGAGACCCAGGGACCTCAATTGCTAATCCCACCGACACTTGTGCTATGGACCCAACAATGTAAAAAAGTAATATCTTGAAGGGAGTTAGTTTGTTCTCAAGTCTTGTAAATTTCCATTGTAATCTTTACCCTGAAACTTCCAGAAAGGCATTTTAATAAGCATAACGGCAATTGTATTGAGTCCGAGGGATGAGGATGACTTGAGACCAATGTGAGTGATGACTAATCTCTGTACACTATGGCTGATCCCAAACTAAAAAGAATGGAATAGGAGCTGTAACTACTACATAAACTGGCATTCATACGCACCTATAAACAATGCTGCTTATCTGTAACACCTTAACCAACACCACAACTGCTAGAACGTATGGGGAACAATCCAATTTTGGAAGAGTAAGTGTATTGTTTAAGAGTTTTCAAGTCTTTAGAACCGTTGAACAACGCCCTCTTTTGGTAAAACAATTCTAAAATAGATTGGAAAGTTTGTCTGTCAGGATTTAAGTCCACAGTCTGTGTGACAAGTCCCTGATGTAAGATAAGTCTCTCTTTCTCGCTTGGAATTCCAATCATACCCAATATGTTGGATGGCGGTTGAGTCCGGGATGCACTGTCCACTCCCTCCTTGAAAAAGCATTTTCCAATATACAAAACCCATGTAGAAAACAATACAGGAGTTTCATGATTCCTCACCTCGCCGCATATGTACAGTGCTTGCTCTCCCCGATTCTCCACATCTTCTCACTCATGTTGGCTGTTCGTAAGTCTCAAATGAGACATTTATGAATCTAAAAACAGTTCCTGTCTAGATGTCCACTAAGAAATCTGACCACCACAAAAGCCAAAAAAGAGCAGTGCCTATAAACAATACGTGAGAAATCTAGATGCCCCTAAAAGAGACCAAAAAAAGAGACCCATAAGAAACGGCGATTGGGATTCTAGCCGAGTGTGAAGCTGCTGAACACGTCCTGAATTCCCTCTTCAAATGATTGGTGAAACTCATTTGTACGATTTTGTGTTGATTTTAATGAGAAAAGACACTGCCATCCTAGCAGAACCCCAATGGGCCAGCAACAACTCTCGCACAGATCCGCCATTCCTCATGTTCATCTACTATGCATTTCCCCGAAAACATTACCACTCACAAATGCTCCATGCAGGCCAATTCCACAGTAAAGAACAAATACGGCACCAAAAGGTTAAAAATCATACCATTAAGCGCTAGTTTAGAAATTGGTCGCACCATACTTACCTGCACTACTTCTGGTTCTACATGAACTTTCGATCACAACTCGAGGTAGCAACCATCCCTACCTCACGAGATCTACCTGGTACACCTGAGGGAAGACCAATGTCTAACATTTCAGCTTCTAGACAAAATTTACAGAGCCAGTGATGATGAAAAAATGTACTACAGCCTGGATTCCAACTGAATGTGCAGCTAATGAAACCACCGACTGAGACGAGACCGCCTTTGAAAAAACCATAATAATGGGATAGCCTCTACACACTGTAATACATAGATTCCAATCTGATCAGACCCGCCAAAAACACAACAATTACTGACCGTGAAAGGATTATTATATAGGCTTGTGACTCTGATAGATAAACCTAATACTCCTTTATGAGCCCAGCAATGGCTTAAAGTGCTCCTTGGGGGGGTTGACAAGTGTCTCGCTATCGCTGCGGGCCCAAAGTGAAGTTCTCTATGATATTTATGTTTCAAAGGGTCCTCAAGGGCACTTTGTAATCATTATAGATGTCGCAAGACTAAGCTGACTATATGGCAACAAAAGTGTCCCTAACAGCCACGAGCTCACTTTGAAGATGGCATGAAGAACAATTATGAAACTGCAAACACTTTCTGGCATGAAAAAAAAAAAAAAAAAGCAATATAAATGTGTTGTATGTTACGAATTGGCATAGACGATCGTCGGCCGCTGGAGAGGGGGGGGGGGGTGGCGTTAGCAACGTACGGTGGGCTCTTGTTGGCAGGCGGGCACGCAGGGTTTTTTGGTAGCAAATGGCTGTAGGATATGTCGGATATGGCAGCACACCATTATTTCTCATCATAACCAACAACAGAAAACTGGTCGCAGGGACTTTCAATACATCTGGACCCATCCAATGTAGATTTGTATCCATTATATTGGCTAAGCAAGTATTAGGTTCCGGTTCTACTAATCCCACAAATATCAGGCACAATTACAACTGCTAGCTTCACCCCTTATCAGGCAGTTGGTGGACAAGTCCCTGATAAACACTTAGAAATATATACCAAACATGTCCAATTTGGTGGGGCACGGGTGAACCCAAACTAACCAATAAATATAGGATAATACCACACCGCGTGAAACCACCTGATGTCCTCACACAATATGAACATCAACTCTTCAGCATCGTTAACCAGACCAGACACATCATCGGCTTCTAGGGGTTACCTTCCTGTGGAAAAGAACAACTAAAACACACGTGGACTGTCCTGACAAAGTCGGGTAGAGTTGAGGGAATGGTGAGATGAGAGTGCGGAGGGGTGAGTGGCGGCGCGAGTAATATTTGTGTGTGAGAGAGCGGAAGAGGGCAAATTCTCAAAATATTAGATAATGTATAAGGGTATTTGGTGTGTTGTGATGGTAGAGGTAAAGCGAGATGATAGAGCGCAACAAAAAATTTGCAGCTCGTACGAGATGATCCTATCAGCTTAGCAGCTGAGTGGATGGCGATCATCACACCAAAGAGACATAGTTGGCAGATCTCTGCTCCCTCTTCCAGGTGTACAACTGCTCTCTTAGTGTCCATTTGCATGTGCCCTAACCACGCAGCTCCTTTTTCCACCACAGGGATGAATGAGTAATGGCGAGATGGCCCTCGTAAGTGGTGGAATATAATAGGTACCAAGACATCTCTGTCGATTTATCCCCAGTAACAGTTCATACACTTTCTAATGTTTTACTCACCCAGAAGAATCTTGTAAGGGCAAAATTTTTTGGTTTAATCACCATATACTGAAGACCGATAATACCCATTGTGATGGACCTATGTGAGGGGCTGAGCTTTATTATTGATACAAAAGAAAAAAATACTGCAATTTTGTCAATGTTTTTTTTTTCTCACTGGTCTAAGAAACAACATAAGATTCAACTCCACAGCAAATTCAATGTTGAGCCGTGACCTTAAAGAGACCTATCACCTCCAGGAAAACCTCATGAAGTAACAGGAGACCTGAATAAAACACTTTCTCAAATATGTTTTCATTAGGAAAAATATCAAAAAGCATTTCACCTGTAATTTCAGTTTTAAAATAAAGTGCCTGGCCCTCTAAAGACAGCTCAGAAGTCAGCACCTGACAGCTGATGGATACTATGCTTGACAGATGTGTTCCAAGTATCTGACTTGCTGGAAGCCGGAGAGTCCTCGTGTGCAGGTAAGAGACATGATAGTCTACGATCATGAGACACACAAACTCCGGACTGCAAAGTATCTGTGCTGGATATAACACTGAGCAGCAGTGTAATGTAGATTCTGTTGTGCTATGGAGGAGGGAGGCTGAGAATCAAAACAGTAAAACCCTGTCACAGCTATGTCAGTTGTCTTGTGCCTGCTGGTACTGCATGTAGCAAGAGACTCGCATTACCCTGTACAAGCGCTACTGTCCTCAAGCACCCCCTGCACAAGTTGGTTAACTCTCAACAGGATTAATCCTATTACATGAAAGAGATCAATCTAAGAAATTAAAGTAAAATCCGTCCCCTGTAAAACAGAGGTGAATCCACTAGTGACATTTGGCAAAAAGTTCTTATACCATCTACGATTATATTTGCGTGTGTGGAAGTGTGATAGGTACCCTTTGAAACCATGGGACATATCAGATTGCTGTTGTCTGTTGTTACAGATCATCTAAATTTGTATTTTGTCAAGTCACTCCTGAATTTTTGGTATTTTGTCGTTTAATTTTCTGTTATTGTTTCCCTGGGCGCGGCTAGAAATGTTTATCCACGAATAAATATTTTCTGTCCTGCACAATATGGCGATAGACCTACAACCCATGATTATAAAAACTTTATTTTTATTTTTTTGGACTGCAAGTACAGGTTGTACTACTACAAGGCTTGCTATTAGTTGGTATTGGTATACTAGTGGCAATTATTTTTGGAAGTGAAGATCCAGCTCCTAACTTCCAGATGCCAAAAAGGGTGGTAGAAAAGAGGGAGGAACAAGAGATTCTATCAAATGCTTTTTCGGTGTCTATGGCAACAGGGCCATTCAAGAGGTATTGTGCATGGATTGGGTATAGTGAAGATGTCAAGAGTTTTTAAAGAGTTGTCACTGGCCTCCTCCCAGTCCAAAGCCCCACCGGGGAGTCAGGATGAATCTCAGTACTTGGGATGAAAGGGATTTAATCTAATCTATTGCCATAATTCACATATAATTTTTTATGTCAAAATGTAATATGAGATTCGGAGTCGGAAACGGTCACAAGAACATGGATCCTTGTTCGCTTTAGGGATGATGGCGACAGTGGCGAGCTTAGAATTGAACTGGGAAGGGGTTATCGTCCTCACATGGCTTTTACATGCTTCTAACGACATGGGGGAGGAGACTTTGTGGAAAAACCGTGAAGAATTTACTTGACAAACCGTCTGGGTCCTAGGACCCCTCCAAGCACTTTTCAAAGGTCTCAAAGTGGGTGTGGTTATGTTAACACTGTTTGCTCCTCTGCATTGGCAAAGCTCCTCTACGATGGTATGTCCATACTTATAACCTCTCCTGTGCTGGGCAGACGCAGAGATTAACAACCCTATTACGTAACCACCTACAATTCAAACATGACAGCAGCACTAACAGACGTGGCCGCTCTTGAGGCACTTGCAATAATTTAAAAAAAAAAAACACATACAGTGCAACACAAGCAACAAACAAATCCAGCATGTATGAAGAGCGAATATATACAATTATTTACTGAGCGTCAGGTGCCAATTTGTAGTGACACAGCCAACTAGGTATAAAAGGTGTACGACGAGTCCTGCAAGAGATAGAAGTCCAGACCACCCCGTCGTCCACACAGACATCTGAGAATCATGCGGCTGGAGCGTCAGCTCATGGACAGAATCATTAACTCCAATCTAAACATTCCCTGGATGCTGTGTGAGCTCAAAGTCTGAAGCCAGTCTGCTACCACTGCTTAGCCAGGTGCTGCCAACACTGTATGTGCCCGAATGGTCTCTTTTTTACTATGACTACTACTAACATACAATATAGACATGAATATACACACATACATGTATACACTGAAATACATCTATATGTTAAATGACCTAATTGTGACAAAGACTGCTATGAACAGGCGCAGAGAATATATAAAGAAAAAATATTTTGATATATATATATATATAATATATACATACACACACATAATTGTATTTATATATAATATCAAATACACGACACACATTATATACAATTAATATATAAGCACACACAACATATATATTACATACATATAACACACACACACATATATACTACATAAGTGTAATAAACACACACAAACATTATATATTACATACATATATATAAACAGTCACACCACATATATACATACATATGATCTACACACACACACATATATACTATTACAAATAAATATTATAGCACACACACACATATATATACATACAATAATATAGCACATACACACACAAACCACATTATATACATATATACAGCACACTACACATAAAACATACATCCATATGCTAACACACACATATATGATATTCATACCTATATAAATACAGCACAAAATATGGATACATACATACACACACCAGTATGTCACAAAGTCAGGACACACCCACACATTGCTATAAAGAATTGTATTCTAACGTTTTCATGGGACAACACTGAAGATGTGACAACTGATGCAGGATGTAAAGAAGTATCACATGGGAGAACTCACAGCAAATGTTCCTATGCAAGTTTACAAAAGGAGTACCCCCATACTGGATCTTCTTACACTGCACAGAAAAACGTTGCAGTTTTTTTTAGCATTTTTTCATTTTCAAAAAAAAACTCTGAAAACTACTGAAAGCCGCTCCATAGACTCTAATTGTAAAACAGTCCTGAGCATGTCTACACTGAGCTATTTATTGCTGCGGATCGTATGTTTTATAACTATTTACTACCTCAGTCCATGTAAAAAAGAGCACCGGACGTTTGTTTGGCGCGTTTTTCGTGGCGATTTGTGCCGCGATTTTTTTTTAAAAAGTGTAAATTTTTATTGAACGTTTTTTCAAATACAAAAATAGGTCCTGTATTAGGCCAACTGGGGGAACACCTTTTCAATAGAGATATAATATCAAGCATATCCACAAAAAAAACAATGCACAGTATTTGTACTAACAAAACTCACGCATAATATATAGGATACAAAAGTCCAACTTCTACTAACATTAACCCGTCTTCAACCGTCCAGCGAGGAAGACCAACCTACGGGCCTACATATGATAAATAAGCGCTGTTGGACCAAAAAACAAACTGAACAGGACAAAGGGGTGGAAAAGACCAGTATGGAGCAGAGCCCATAAGGAGAAGAAATCCTCACACTAGTGGTTTGCAATCCATTTATACCTAAATAGAAATCTACAAGTCTTGAAGAATACAGATAGATATACCCACGGTTTCCAGATAAGTACCAAAGGAGCTAGAAATTGCTTATGAGACAGAGGCAGTGAGGTATTCCATTCGTCTAACTTCCTGCAGACGGATACCAACCTCATGAGCTTATTGGGGAGACAGGAGGTTCTGTCTCCAAATTTATAGCAATGGAGACACTTAGAGGCCGGTCACTACTTATAGGAAAAGTCAAACCCATTTCCTACGACCTAATGGAGTATATAGGGATGTTAAGGAGGAAGGATAGCGTGGTAATAGGAACCTAATCTGCATAATATCATAAACCTAGTACTGAACCTTCCTCCAATAATGGCCTTATCAGTTCTACAAATCCCAAAATCACATGCGGCAAGTCCACTCCAGGAGTCCTTACATCGTCCAGCCAACAGTCCGGACATGCTAGCTTAAGTCTATGTTAGAAGTGAGCAGAGTGTGATAGAAACCAAGGTACAATTAGATTTGATTGTACTGGTGTTTTCTTTTAAGTATTGAGCAGATAAATGACGAGCGAGCAGCCGTGCTTCCATATCATTTGCCAGGTAGTCGCTCTGGATTATCCCGGGGACCATCGAGATATCCCGTCCCACTTGACCATGTATGAGTGGAATATAGGGGAGTCAGGAGTAGACGCCATTAGAAGCTTGTAAATTGAAGATATCAGACCTTTGGTGGAATAGCCTGCGCGACAGATCTTTTCAAATATGGTGGGGGAAGCCACTGTAGTGAATTTTAAAGCTTAGATTGACACTAAATGTCTAATCTGAAGGTAGAATTAAGCATCCCGAGAGGGGCAAGTCATGATGGAACCGCAATACATCAAACTATTTCAACTGTTAAAGTACGGTGGTCACCATGATCCCCAAAGTTAAAACAATTTGGCGGTCAAACCACGGCCGCCAGACTCTCATTCTGGCCCGCCCTTCTAGGACCATAGGGTGAATAAAAATGAGGTCATTGAGTAGGCCTCAGAATATAACCCAAAAACTCTAGTGCACCCTCTTTCCAATGTTCCCTAGTACGGTCATGGGAGTGCAATAGTGTAACACCAAACTTCTGAGTAAGTGTAGCCTGACAGTAAGGAGAGTTAGTGATGGATGGGGGGCCAGCACAAGCTCTCCGACCTCGCATCCTCATCTGGATATGCAAATAGAGCTTTACCATGAAGGTATCGCGACGTAATTGGCGCCGGCATAAACTTTTATAAAATCCGGCGACCGTGCCAAGGCCCCCATCCAACCTACCCTGCTTCGCACAAGAACAACCTCCGAGATATCCTATGCCCTCTTATTGCCCTAAATAAAGTGGATCAAGTCTGATTGCATGGAGCGGAGATCTTTCATAGGGATAGGAATGGGCATTGTCTCAAATAGTGTACATCAATTTGGGAGATTGGTCATTGTAATACGCTGCTATATCGACCAAATGAAAGATAGCGCCAATTTATGCCATCGTTCCAGCAATCTCTTAATCTCCACAATAACTGGGAAGATTAGTTCTTTATATAGTAGAGGCATAGGGACCGAGTGACGGTTAAATAAACCCCCCAGTACCCGAGGGTGTAATCATTCAGAACAGCCATCGGTAATTAAAGTTGGCCCTAGCAAAGTTAAGCTGAACACATAGAAATATTAATGTGGTAGGAGCTTCGTTTTGGATTGTTTATCTTTAACCAGCAAGGAGGCCAAATCTAGTTAAGAGAGGCATGCAGATTAATGTGAGTGAAACCATAGGTATTATGTCCCCCCCCCCCCCCAAGATGTAAAGGCAGATATCTGTCATGCATACAATGAGATCTTGAATTCCGTCTCTTTAACGAAACGCCAGTTGTGGTGTGTGGGTGGTGTGTGTTTTTTTTTGGGGTTTTTTTTTTTTTTTCTAATATAACCTTTGTTTGAGCCCGAATTGCTGCAGCTAAGGTTCTATGCAGAGTGCGAAAAGGCAACGAGAAGGGGGCAGCCCTGCCTTTTTCCGTTCTTATTTCAACCGGTGAGAGGTAGCAAATGGAAGTCGATGGTAGCTTAGGGGTGAGAGTTGAGACACCGGAGTGTGCTAACAAAAGGACCACAGCGATTCCTCAAATGCTTCAGTGGTATGAAACATGAAGGTCCAGTTAAGGCGATCGAAAGCCATCTCGTCATCCAAGCCTGAACAGAAGCATGGAATCTCCTCTCCTATTCATTACATCGAATCAGATCGATCGCCCTTCTTGGTATTGTCTCCACCCTGCTCTACATGGTGACAAATCCCAACTGGTCTTTATGTACAGAATTTTGGCAAGAGAGAGGAAAGTCCTGTTCACCAATATTTTGGTGAGATTATTAAGTCTGCATATTTAAAAGGGCTATGTCTTGTAGCTAGCGGCACTCCAGAGGATCTTTATCTTGTTATGGAAATTAATGTGATGAACGAATGTAAGCATTGTGGATTGGAATAGAAGATGCTTGTCCAAAAACGAATAAAAGACCTCTCCCATTTAGGGGAAGGAGCTGGTGACTGAAAGTTTTGGTAGTAGAGATAGGTGAGGCCGATTTGGTCCCGGAGATTTTCCGGAGGGCAAGTCCTTAAGGGTAGCAACAATCTCCTCTTCAGTAATCGGGAGATTCAATGCAGCTACAGCACCAGCCCCAAGTTTTGGGAGGTTTACAATACAAAAAGAAAGTCCGCAGGGGCGTTCTCCCGTGAGCTCCCCCGGGTCAGTAGGGGCACGACAGTCCTTGGATATTATACAGCTTGGAAAATGAATGGCGTAAGGAGAGAGGCCAGCTACAGTAGCTGGTTCGTAACATAATGGACTCCAGCATGTAATTTAATAGAGGTAAAGGGGTTTGACTTAACAGTCTTCTGTCTCCAGAAGCATTTTTAACAAGTAAAGAATGGTGGTTTATTAGCCTTTTTTCATAAGTAGTCTTCTGTCGTGAGAATACCAACAACTTTTCGTAGATATAGCAAAGCTATGGGTTTTCACGTTGGTCACGCAGATTCAGTGATCTGCCTCAAGGTGGTCCTAGTGGTAGTCTGTTGCTAATTTGGAATCTAACTCGCTTGAGTGGGAGAGGCAATATTTCCTCTGGAATTCCTCTGCTTCTTTTCAAGGGAACCCTAAAGCAATGCATTTCCCTCGGGTAGTACTTGCTTTATGAGCTTCCCATAAAATAGCCGCTGAGTCTACGAACCAGAATTAATCTCAAAAAATACCTAACTATGTTGTCCAGTCATCACACCTATGTCTGGGGCTATTCTGCGAGAGCATTTGATTCATCTGAAGTCTCCCCCAGTGGCATTTTCTGGCAACAGGTAGATATTACCCAATTTCAGTGTAGAGCGGCACTTTATCGGGGTGCGTGATCAGACCACGTGATCGAGCCCACCTCAGGGCCGAAATCCAGCATTCCGAAGAGCCAACACATTCCATGAAGAAGAAGTGTAATCGAGAATGCGAATTGGTGTGGTGGTATCGAGAAAAAGTGTGTAACCTTACCGAGGGGTGCGGAGTAAGCGCCACGAAATCAAATAGGCGGAACTGTCTTATCGAATTGGCGAAAGCCCCTGAGAGACAACACTGAGCCCTGAGAGAGAGAGAGAAGTGCATGAGGCAGGTGTAGCTTATATCAACATGTCTCAATAAAAGATAAATTTACGTCCCCACCTATAACATGTTGGAGAGGTGTGGTAGTCGAGCGATAGAGATGCTCGAAGTCTAGGAGCCTTTTAAGGAAAGGCAAATTGCCCTACATTATGGATTAGATACTTGTTACATCGAGTAATATGTGAGCCATGTCATTAACACATCCAGTGATCAAAAATCTACCCCCAGGATCAGGCAGTACTGTATGTATTCTGTATAGGGAGCAAGACTTGGAAATAAGGATAGCAAACCCCCATGCCTTCTTCCTATCCTGCGAAATCAACATATTGCAAAGGAATATAAGTGTTTGTGAGCTAAATCAACAAAATTGACCCTTCTTTTTTTAAGAGATGTGTCCTTGCAGAAAGGATGATATCGTGCTGTGTCCCTTATTACAGGGTCCGTACTAATAAGCAGACTTCTTTGGCGTTAGAACTTTGGAACCCTTTACATTAAATGATCGTATCTTATACCATTGAATATCATGCCAACAGGAGAACACAAGCTAGTGCGTAAACTGGATTGCAAAAAAAGAACTGAAATCGACATACCAATGGTCCGAGAATGAGAGAAAAAAATCTGAGATGTTCAAACATAACTGATAGAAAACAGAGAGGAGAGGGAAAGTGACAATACTAGGACTACAACAACAAATAACACACACAAACTCGTCAAACAGTCTATCACCCGGACTATATGAGTCCCCGGAGTAGGGGCAAAGGAGTACAAGCTAAATGTCTAACTAGAGAACTAGGTAGCCTAGCAAAAAAAAATACAAAATGAAAATCTTCTTTAAATATCGAATAACCGGGGCCTCGATGGGGCACAAAGTGCAGCAAAGATACAACTAGGCCGGAGAACTCAATACACTCGAGGCAATCACTGCGAGTATAACTGCTATGTGCGCAAGAAATTTTGCGATATCAAACATGGAAGAGAGGGCAATCCACTGCCACAGAGAATAGAACACTCACCTCAGGCCACTTTTTATAGGTACACCTGTCCAACTGCTCGTTTACCACTATAATCTTCTCAATCAGCCAATCGACACTGCTGGCAACTCAGTGCATTTAGGCATGTAACATGGTACCAAGGACAATCTTCCTGCAGATTCAATACCGTAAGCATCAGTATGGGGAAGAGAAAGGGTGAGTTTGAGTGCCTTTGAACGTGGCATGGTTTGGTGCCTATAAGGGCTGGTCTGAGTATTTCAGAAACTGCTGATCGCTCCTGGAATTATTCACTTTTCTCACGCACACCATCTCTAGGGTTTACAGAGAATGGTCCGAAATAAGAAAAAACATCTCAGTGAGCGCGGTCAGTCCTTGTGGAGGCGGAAATGCTTTTGATGCCAATGTCAAAGCAGAATGGGGCAGGACTGGTTCCGAGAAGCATGAGTAGAGAGGCAACAGTGTACTCAAATAGCCACCCGTTACAAACAAGGTATGGCAGAAGAGAAATCAAATACTGAAAGGCGCTAACAGTAAACGGCCAAGCTTTGTAGGCACGAGTGCCTACTAGCAGCTAGAAGACCACGACCGGGGTGCCACTGCCGTTCAGCTAAGAAAACAGGAAACTGAAGTTGCTCCCAATTTTGCTCCAAGCTCATCGAGAATTGGACAGTAGAAGATTTGGAAAATACGTGCCTGGTCTGAATAGGGTCTCGATTTTCTGGCTGAGCGACAGTTCGGGATGGTAGAGGTACAGAATTTCTGGCGTCTAACAACATGAAATGCGATGGATCCATCCTGCCTTGTATCAGACCGGTTCAGGGGTGCGTGGAAGGTGGTTGTCGGCGTGTCAGTGTGAGTGGGGAATAGATTTTCATATGCGCACTCTTTGGCTCCTTGGTAACCAATTGAGCATCTGTTGCAGAACAGCCTGTTGGGAATCTATGCACACGATAAAATTGAGGCAGTTCCTGAGCAAAAAGGGTTCCAAAGACAGCGTTAGCTAAGGTGCATGGTGTACCTAATAAGTGCCGGGTGAGTGTAAAGCTAAGTGTGGTAACAACATTAAACCTGGTAACTAGTGGTCAAAGCATATCAGTAGGTAGTAAAATTAAGCACATGTGAAGCCTGGCTGCAGACCCTAAAAAAGAAGCAGCAAAAGCCAAAAATGAGATAGCGTCTGAGGCTGCCAATTCAGGAGCATACAAAGAGCAAACAACCCCAATATAGGGAGCAACCCAGCAACCGCTCTATCGCAACTCTAGGAATCAAGAGTTCCTGTAGAAGCCTGGTTGTTGCCGGGGCCGGGGCTCGCGATGAAATCTTCTGAGGTGACGCCTGTTTTATGTTTGAGGGTTGTGACCACGTTCCAATCCTGGTGAGAGTGGGTATCCACTGTGGATGGGAACTATCAGGCCGCAGTTACGACAGATCAAACAGGATCGCCCAGGGTAGCACAAAAATCAGGAGCATCCTCATAGTCCTGGAGTATCGCGCATAGCGCCCACTATATGGTTACTAAAATGGGCAGAAAGGGAACCCCATCTGTGTATGCAATATTAACGGTCCCTCAGCGTAATCTAACAGATGCCTTCAGGTTGTCTTCTTTTGTCTGCAGATGACCCAAGAAGGTCCGCGTGATGAACAGCTTGAGGAGGGAACGCCCTTGATATTCCGAACTGTGCTAGACATATCGTGGCTGTGCCATAATCTTACTTCCATCAGGGCGTGGGAACATCCATGCCACACACAAGATCACTCCATTCCCTGGGGCAGGAAGCTGTGCCGTATCGGCGTAAGGGCCCGGATGTAGCACGGTCCGTTGATGGATATTAAATATGAGGTGTCTCCCAAAAGTCCATTGCAATCATATGGTTTCCAGAATCGATTAGAAATCTCGTCTCCACGGAGGCTTCCGGCAGACCCCTAACTCTATATATATTATTCCGCCTGCCCACTGTTTTCCAGATCCTCTCAGATGTTTTGTTAGTGTCGACGGCATTATTTTTAGCCTGTTGACTGGCCATTGCAAGCTGCGCCTAGTGAGATGACAAGTAACGGCGTGTATCATCGTGATGCATTTTCAATTGTGTCTCCCACCCTTAGCCGGCTAGCTGTCTTATATCCGTCGTCCAGACATGCAGAGATCTCGACCCATACAGGCAATCACTTCAGTCAATTACATTGATGTATAAGTCCTCCTTCGGAAGGTTAGAGAAATTGAAGAGATAGAGGATCTCCAGTCAGGGTATGGGACTAAGGTAGGTGTATCCGCGGCCCCTAGCACATACATGCCAAACTACACTCCCATATTTTATCTGGCTGTGTGGGAGTCCCCGCTATATGTGTGGGGTCCCCACCCTCCCCGTCGTACCCGGGTGGAGTAGAGTGCGCATACCTCCCGCACTCCAGCGAGCGGCGGGTGGCTCTTTAAATGGCCAGCGTCGCCGGAGTAGCTCTAGCGTGGCGTTCTATAGCTTCAGCCGCCCGCCGGTCCCGCGCTCCTACAGGTCGGAGTTTGAAGCGGCCCGCTGCGCCCGGCTTTCATCTGCCCGGGAGTCCTCGGCTGTGCAGGGAGGAGGAGGCATGAGGGATCGTTCCTCTCCTCCCTGCCGTCCCGCCTGCGTATGTTCCGGCCTGCGCCCGGTGGTGCTGCCCGCACAAAGACAGGTCAGCGGCCGAGCAGGGACAGGACGCGAGCGGTCTTGCAAGGGGAGTGCGACGCGGCAGCTGCTCTCCTACTTCCCCGCTGCGGCACGCTGATTAGGAGATCTTGGGATCGGTGATCTGCAGCTCTGTGCAGTGAGCTGCTATATGGTGAGGTGATTTGGATATCTTATATTATTATTTTATACTTATAGGGGGGCTCTGCCTGGCAACAGATGGGGGCACTAGCCTGGCAACAATAGGGGGCTCCTACCACGAACCCTGCGCAATGGGGCTCTTCCTGGCAAAACGTAGGGGCATCTACCTGCAACAATGGGGCTTCTACCTGGGCATGACTAGAGGGGGCACTACACGGCATCAAGAGGGGACATCTACCTGGCACCAGAGGGGGCACCTACTGGGCAACAGAGGGGGCACCGTACGCTGCGAACAATGGGGTCACTACCTGTCAACACATGGGGGCACCTACCTGCAACAATGGGGGCACCTACCTGGCACCAGATGTGGGCACCGTATGCTGGCAACAGAGGGGCATCTACTTGGCTATCAAGTGGGCATCTACCGGCCTTATGGGGTTTACACCGCTAAATAACTGTCAATATTCTACCTGGCTTCTCCCTCCAAGATCCGTTATGCATGTAGTTGGAGTGGGGCTGTGGCTTTTTGAAGGGGCGTGGCATACCGAAAGATGGGCGTGTCCATGTAATTTTTTGAGTGCCGCCGCGCGCGCCGTCGTAAAATCTCGCTGCTTGGTTTCTTTTTATTATGCAATATTTGGCAACTATGCCACTGAGTCATCGTCCATAGATTCAGGGATGAGGCCACAATTGTCTAAGGGAGCGGTGTCATCATTCGAGTTGGACGATGCACCCTGGCACTGGAGGGACCTGACCATGCTGCGCACCAGGTTGTGACACATGTTATGTAGAAGCTATTTATGACATTGGGAAGAACGTTGCAATTTTAGAAAATGCCGTTTTCCATCCATTAGTGAAACACAATAGACCTGAAAAAATCTTCATGGAGGCAGGATAGGATTCAGAGGGTAATAGCAACCCAACCAAGCTCCCTGAATTGGTAAAGGATAAGAGTTGATCGTGAAAATGCAGAGCTGTCCCAATGACAACAGGGCCTCGACCGGCCTCGCTTTATTTTGCCCGCAGCTTGGGGAAGTAGTCCTCCACACCTCACTGGCCGGTGAAAGGATCACTCTTGCGGGGTGGCCTGTTGCTCAGTAGCAGTATGGACCCCAACAGGATTCAGTGGCAGGCGCCCATGTCAGACTTTCCTCCGGAATAAGCTGCCCTTTTACAGGACTCTGGAGTTGGGGGGAGCAGAGCGGAAGTAGGGTGTCCCCATGGCATGGATGCTGCACGGTTTGCCTGGGGCGCCATAGGAAGCAGTATAGCAGTACGTAGCGGGCCCCAAAGATGCTGGTGCCGGCGTGGCGCCTGTCTGACGACGTCCTGCCGGAGTTGCAACTAGTCCCTGGAGACTGCCCCAGGCAAGGGTAGAGTGGGAGAGCGAGAAAGCCAGTAGGGGACCCGCCTTCGTTGTAATGCGCTATCCTGGTTGACGCAGGGGAGTCGATAGCAGTCAGCTGGGCTTCAGCAGTATATGGCTAATCAGTACTAAGCCAGTGTGAGAAGGCGTGAATGCTGAGTGGCCTGGAAGCCGTGGTAGACAGAGTCCTCCTTAGAGTCGAGGCGCTCTCAGGCAACAAGAAGCGGGCCAGAGACGCGCACCATACGCCTTCCGCCGTTGATGGATGATCTGGCGAGCCCCGCGCCAGCAAGTGGCGGGCAGATTCAAAGGCGCGACATTCTGGGAAGCCGGCGTGGGTCTCTGCACAGTATTGTCCTCAGGCGTGACAGAGCGCCGTAGATCCCGCGGTCCGCCGACGCGAGAGTAGGACACGTCTTTAAACGACGTCACATCCTCGTGTGTGAACCCCCCGTTGTTCAGGCGCATCAGGTTATGTGTGACTCTCGTAGGTGCTGGGGTGCAGCTGGGACTTGTGCAGATGATAGGTCCCAGGAGGCCTACGTGGTTCCAGCGACGCGGCAGAACCAGATACAGTACTTCATAGGTAAGGTAACATTAGATGGGGCCCTGCATGGGATACCGGGTGGGTCTCCTGTAGTAATGATCCTCCGATTCTTTCCGTTCCCCCCTGGCGGCCAGGATGAACAGGAGATTGCCCCCCACTTTGTAGCGGTGATGCTCAGAGAGCAGCAAGATCAACATCAATCCATCTTCCTCGGAGCTGCAAACCACCGCCCCCTTTTTTGGCAGCGATTCTCTATGTCAATGTAAACACCCCTCCTTGGTAGACCCATGACGTCCCCCATAGTTTGTGTTCAATAAAGCGTTATGCCTATTATCAAATCTGGCATACAAGTATACTGATGTGTCCTTGTTTGTAACCGTCATAACAGAAGATCGATGTCTTTGGTCGGCTTAACATTTTGCGTGCACAATTCATATTTTTTTCTCGCTAACAAATAATATATTTTTTTAGAAAAAATAAACGAGAGATTTATTGTGGGCGGCAGAACTCCTTTTTTTTAATGGAGTTTGGCGCTAAAATCTGTTTCTTAACATATTTTGGCACTAATAAACGCTTCTAACGCTTAAAATACTTTTTTACGGATTTTAGCACAGAAATCCATAAAAAAAGTACTTTAGGGCCAAAATCCATTTAAAAAAGTATTTTTGGTGACAAAGGCAAGATAATCGTATTACGCCGCACAAAATCCATAAAAATACGGATATTAGCACAATAATCCATAAAAAATTGATATTAGGCCAAATACCCGTAAAACGATCGTTACCACGATCGAACCATATAAAGACAAATAAATGGTGTAAGCTTTATAATCACTCACTTTTGTAGGGCGGAATTACATCCAATGGCTTAATTTATGCATACATCAAAAAACAGACTTGAAGACCAACAAAAAAAGTGTGTAAACAACGCGTCAAAAATATTCCAAAAAATGCAAATTGCGGCAAAAAAAGGCCGTTTTTTCAGCTGCTTTTGACAGGCAGTGGACAGAAAACTCAGTTTCATGAACGTTTTAAGTAATTCGGTTTCAGGTCCTTTTTTTGTAGACCCCCCTAAGAGACTGCAAAAGTGAGGACCCCCAAGACCGTAAAATGAGGACCCCCAAGAGACGCAAAGTGAGGACACCCCCAAGACCGAAAAGGGGACCCCCCCAGAGACCGCAAAAGTGAGGACCCCCCAAGAGACCGCAAAAGTGAGGACCCCCCCAAGAGTCCGCAAAAGTGAGGACCCCCCCCAAGAGACCGCAAAAGTGAGGACCCCCCAAGAGACCGCAAATGGGGACACCTAAGAGACCGCATAAGTGAGGACACCCCTAAGAGATCGCAAAAGTGAGGACACCCCTAAGAGACCACAAAAGTGAGGACACCCCTAAGAGACCACAAAAGTGAGGACACCCCTAAGAGATCGCAAAAGTGAGGACACCCCTAAGAGATCGCAAAAGTGAGGACACCCCTAAGAGACCGCAAAAGTGAGGACACCCCTAAGAGACCGCAAAAGTGAGGACACCCCTAAGAGATGCAATGTAAAGTAGTCAGTGCTCCACTTGTTTCACAGGGGAAGAACTCACAGCATCAATGTCTATAGGGACAAAAGTGAGGACACCCCCGAGTGACCACAAAAGTGAGGACACCGCCGAGTGACCGCAAAAGTGAGGACACCGCCGAGTGATACAAAGCAAAGGAGTTAGTACACAGCTAGTATCACAGTGTAAATTTGATATGTCCTCAAAATAACTCAGACCCTCAATCAATGTTTAGCTGCTGGGGACAAAAGTTAGGACACCCCTAAGTGACGATACACAAATTGTGCCCTTAGTGTCAATATTTTGTGTGGCCACCATTATTTTCCAGCACTGTCTTAAACTCTCTTGGGCATGGAGGTCACTAGATCTTCACAGGTTGCAGCCTCTGGAATCCTCTTCCCTCCTCCCTGGGCACATCACGAGCTGTGGAGGTAGAGACCTTGCCTCCTCCACCTTCCGTTTGGGGGCCCAGAGATGCTCCATAGGATTTAGGTCTGGAGACGCTTGGCCACTTTTACCCTCATTTTCTATAGCAAGTCAGTGGTGGTCTTGAAGGTGTTTGGGGTCGTTATGTTGGATATTGCCCTACAGCCCTATGGGATCATGCTCTGCTTCAGGATGCCACATTAAATGCTGGCATTCATGGTTCCCTCAATGAACTGTAGCTCCCCACAGCCGGGAGCACACCATGCAGCCGCAAACAATGACACTCCCACCACCATGCTTGACTGTAGGCAGACATACATATCTTTGTACTCCTCACCTGGTTGCTGCCACACATGTCTGACACCATCTGAACCATATGAGTTTATCTTGGTCTCATAAGAGGACTTGGTTCTATTAATTCATGTCCTTAGTTTGCTTGTCTTCAGCAAACTGCTTATGGCCTTTCTTGTGCATCATCTTTAGAAGAGGCTTCCTTCTGGGACGACAGCCATGCAGACCGATTGAGTGTGCAGCGTATGTTCTGAGCACTGACAGGCTGAACCCCCACCCCAGTAACCTCTGCAGCAAATTTTGGCAGCATTGGGAGTCCAGGGGGTCACCAGCTCAGGATTCCGCTTTGGTTAAACGGGTTTTGCAAATCAGTTCAGGTTTTTTCGGCTAGGATAAATGTATAGGAACAAACATATAAACAAAATAAACCACTGGCCATCACCTTCCATTTGTTGAAGGACGTGTCCTGGGGTAGAAGGTGCAGGTATATAACATCTGCTGGTGATATCTCCTTCCATGTGTGAGGGACGTGTCTTAGAGCAGAAGGTGCAGGTATATACCATCTGCGGGTGATATCTCCTTCCATGTGTGAGGGACGTGTCTTAGTGCAGAAGGTGCAGGTATATAACATCTGCTGGTGAGATCTCCTTCCATGTGTGAGGGACGGGTCATGGGGTAGAAGGTGCAGGTATATAACATCTGCTGGTGATATCTCCTTCCATGTGAGGGACGTGTCTTAGAGCAGAAGGTGCATGGATCTAACATCTGCTGGTGATATCTCCTTCCATGTGTGAGGGACGGGTCCTGGGGTAGAAGGTGCAGGTATATAACATCTGCTGGTGATATCTCCTTCCATGTGTGAGGGACGGGTCCTGGGGTAGAAGGTGCAGGTATATAACATCTGCTGGTGATATCTCTTTCCATGTGTGAGGGACGTGTCTTAGAGCAGAAGGTGCAGGTATATAACATCTGCTGGTGATATTCCTTCCATGTGTGAGGGACGGTCCTGGGGTAGAAGGTGCAGGTATATAACATCTGCTGGTGATATCTCCTTCCAGTGTGAGGACGGGGTCCGGGTAGAAAGGTGCAGGTATATAGCATTTTTGCTGGTGATATCTCTTTTCCCTGTGAGGGACGTGTGTTTGGAGAAGGGGCAGGTATTTTAACATCTGCTGGTGATATCTCCTTCCATGTGTGAGGGACGGGTCCTGGGGTAGAAGGTGCAGGTATATAACATCTGCTGGTGAGATCTCCTTCCATGTGTGAGGGACGTGTCCTGGGGTAGAAGGTGCAGGTATATAACATCTGCTGGTGATATCTCCTTCCATGTGTGAGGGACGGGTCCTGGGGTAGAAGGTGCAGGTATATAACATCTGCTGGTGATATCTCCTTCCATGTGTGAGGGACGTGTCTTAGAGCAGAAGGTGCAGGTATATAACATCTGCTGGTGATATCTCCTTCCATGTGTGAGGGACGGGTCCTGGGGAAGAAGGTGCAGGTATATAACATCTGCTGGTGATATCTCCTTCCATGTGTGAGACGGTCTTGGGTAGAAGGTGCAGGTATATAACATCTGCTTTGGGGATAACTCCTTCCATGTGTGAGGGACGGGTCCTGGGGTAGAAGGTGCAGGTATATAACATCTGCTGGTGATACCATCTCCTTCCTTTTGTGAGGGACGTGTCCTGGGGTAGAAGGTGCAGGTATATAACATCTGCTGGTGATATCTCCTTCCATGTGTGAGGGACGGGTCGTTGGGGAGAAGGTGCAGGTATATAACATCTGCTGGTGAGATCTCCTTCCATGTGTGAGGGACGGGTCCTGGTGTAGAAGGTGCAGGTATATACATCTGGTGGTGATATCTCCTTTTCCCTGTGTGAGGGACGGGTCCTGGGGTAGAAGGTGCATGTATATAACATCTGCTGGTGATATCTCTTTCCATGTGTGAGGGACGTGTCTTAGAGCAGAAGGTGCAGGTATATAACATCTGCTGGTGATATCTCCTTCCATGTGTGAGGGACGTGTCCTGGGGTAGAAGGTGCAGGTATATAACATCTGCTGGTGATATCTCCTTCCATGTGTGAGGGACGTGTCCTGGGGTAGAAGGTGCAGGTATATAACATCTGCTGGTGATACCATTTCTTTCCATGTGTGAGGGACGGGTCCTGGGGTAGAAGGTGCAGGTATATAACATCTGCTGGGTTTATACCATTCTTTCCATGTGGGGAGGGTGTCCTGGTTAGAAGGTGCAGGTATATAACATCTGCTGGTGATATCTCTTTCCATGTGTGAGGGACGTGTCTTAGAGCAGAAGGTGCAGGTATATAGCATCTGCTGGTGATATCTCCTTCCATGTGTGAGGGACGTGTCTTAGAGCAGAAGGTGCAGGTATATAGCATCTGCTGGTGATATCTCCTTCCATTGTGTGAGGGACGTGTCCTGGGTAGAAGTGCAGGTTTTATAACATCTGCTGTTTATATCTCCTTCCAGTGTGTGAGGGACGTGTCCTGGGGTAGAAGGGTGCAGGTTTTATAAACATCTGCTGGTGATATCCTTTCCCTGTGTGAGGGAGTGTCCTGGGTAAAGGTGCAGGGATATAACACCTGCTGGTGATATCTCTTTCCATGTGTGAGGGACGGGTCCTGGGGTAGAAGGTGCAGGTATATAACATCTGCTGGTGATATCTCCTTCCATGTGTGAGGGACGTGTCCTGGGGTAGAAGGTGCAGGTATATAACATCTGCTGGTGATATCTCCTTCCATGTGTGAGGGACGTGTCCTGGGGTAGAAGGTGCAGGTATATAACATCTGCTGGTGATATCTCCTTCCATGTGTGAGGGACGTGTCTTAGAGCAGAAGGTGCAGGTATATAACATCTGCTGGTGATATCTCCTTCCATGTGTGAGGGACGTGTCCTGGGGTAGAAGGTGCAGGTATATAACATCTGCTGGTGATATCTCCTTCCATGTGTGAGGGACATGTCCTGGGGTAGAAGGTGCAGGTATATAGCATCTGCTGGTGATACCATTTCTTTCCATGTGTGAGGGACGTGTCTTAGGGCAGAAGGTGCAGGTATATAACATCTGCTGGTGAAAACCCATTTTTTCCATTTTTTGAGGACAGTCTTAGAGCAGAAGGTGCAGGTATATAACATCTGCTGGTGATATCTCCTTCCATGTGTGAGGGACGGGTCCTGGGGTAGAAGGTTTCAGGTAAAATAACATCTGCTGGGGATACTCCTTCCATGTGTGAGGACGTGTCCTGGGGTAGAAGGTGCAGGTTTTATAACATTGCTGGTGATATCTCCTTCCATGTGTGAGGGACGGGTCCTGGGGTAGAAGGTGCAGGTATATAGCATCTGCTGGTGATATCTCCTTCCATATGTGAGGGACGGGTCCTGGGGTAGAAGGTGCAGGTATATAGCATCTGCTGGTGATATCTCCTTCCATGTTTGAGGGACATGTCTTAGAGCAGAAGGTCAGGTATATAACATCTGCTGGGATACATCTCCTTCCTTATGTGAGGGACGGTCCTGGTAGAAGGTTCAGGTATATAACATCTGCTGGTGATATCTCCTTCCATGTGTGAGGGACGTGTCTTAGAGCAGAAGGTGCAGGTATATAACATCTCTGGTGATCATCTCCTTCCTTATGTGGAGGGGCGGGTCCTGGGGAGAAGGTGCAGGTATATACATCTTTCTGGGGATAACTCCTTCCATGTGTGAGGACGTGTCCTGGGGTAAGGTGCAGGTTAATAGCATCTGCTGGTGATATCTCCTTCCATGTGTGAGGGAGGGTCCTGGTAAAGGTGCAGGTATATAACATTGCTGGTGATATCTCCTTCCATGTGTGAGGGACGTGTCCTGGGGAAGAAGGTGCAGGTATATAGCATCTGCTGGTGATATCTCCTTCCATGTGTGAGGGACGTGTCTTAGAGCAGAAGGTGCAGGTATATAACATCTGCTGGTGATACCATCTCCTTCCTTATGTGAGGGACGGGTCCTGGGGTAGAAGGTGCAGGTATATAACATCTGCTGGTGATATCTCCTTCCATGTGTGAGGGACGGGGCCTTTGGGGGGGAAGGGGCAGGTATATAACATCTGCTGGGGATATCTCCTTCGATGTGTGAGGGACGTGTCTTTGGGCAGAAGGTGCAGGTATATAACATCTGCTGGTGATATCTCCTTCCATGTGTGAGGGGCGTGTCCTGGGTAAGAGGTGCAGGTATATAACATCTGCTGGTGATACTCTTCCATGTGTGAGGGACGGGTCCTGGGGAAGAAGGTGCAGGTATATAACATCTGCTGGTGAGATCTCCTTCCATGTGTGAGGGACGGGTCCTGGGGAAGAAGGTGCAGGTATATAACATCTGCTGGTGATATCTCCTTCCATGTGTGAGGGACGTGTCCTGGGGTAGAAGGTGCAGGTATAAAAAATCTGGTGGTGATCTCTCCTTCCAAAGTGGAGGGACGGATCCTGGGTAGAAGTGTGCAGGTATATAACATCTGCTGGTGATATCTCCTTCCATGTGTGAGGGACGTGTCCTGGGGTAGAAGGTGCAGGTAGATAGCATCTGCTGGTGATATCTCCTTCCATGTGGAGGGACTGTCCTTTGGGGGAGAAGGTTGCAGGTAATACATCTGCTGGTGATATCTCCTTCCCTGTGTGAGGGACGGTCCGGGTAGAAGTGCAGGTAAAAAACACTGCTGGTGATATCTCCTTCCATGTTGAGGGAGTGTCCTGGGGTAAAGGGGCAGGGATATAACATCTGTGGTGATATCTCCTTCCCCGTGTAGGGCTGTCCTGGGTAGAAGGTGCAGGATTAACATTGTGGTGAATCTCCTTTCCCTGTGGAGGGGGGTGTCCTGGGGTAGAAGGGGCAGGTAATAACATCTGCTGGGGATACTCCTTCCCTGTTGAGGGACAGCTTTGACAGAAGGGGCAGGATAAACATCGCTGGGTATCTCCATCCATTGTAGGGACGGTCCCCGGGGTAGAAGGTGCAGGGATATAACATCTGCTGGGGGATATTCCCTTTCCATTGTAGGACGGTCTTTTGAGCAGAAGGTGCAGGGATAAACATCTGCGGGGATATCTCTTTCCAGTGTGAGGGAGTGCTTAGAGCAGAAGGTGCAGGATATAACATCTGGGTGATATCCCTTCCATGTTGAGGGACGGTCCCGGTAAAAAATTCAGGGGATATACATCTGCTGGGGATATTCCCCCTTCCATGTTGAGGGACGGTCTTGGGGGGAAAGGGGGAGGTATTTAAAAAATCTGCTGGGGGATATCTCCTTCCCTGTGTGAGGGGCGGCTTGAGCGAAAGGTGCAGGTATATTTCATTTCTGGTGATACTCCTCCATGTGTAGGGGCGGTCCTGGGGGAGAAGGCAGGGAATAAAATTGTGGGGATATCCCTTCCAAGTGTGAGGGGGGGGTCCTGGGGTGAAGGTCAGGATATAACATCTGCTGGTGATATTTTTCCATGTGTGAACGGTCTTAGAGCAGAAGGGCAGGTATAAAACATCTGCTGGGGATACCCTTTCTTTCCCCTTGTTAGGGACGGGTCCTGGGGTAAAGGGCAGGATTTAACACTGCTGGGAAAATCTCTTTTCCCTGTGTTGGGGGGCGTGTCTTAGACAAAGGGCAGGTAAAAACATCGCTTGGGGAATCTCCTTCCCTGGTTTAGGACGGGTCCTGGGGTAGAAGGGGCAGGGATTTTAAAATCTGCTGGGTATCTCCTTCCATGTGGGAGGACGTGTCCTGGGGGAAAAAGGGCAGGTAAAATAGCTCTGCTGGTGAATCCCCCCTTTCCCGTGTAAGGACGTGTCCTGGGGAAAAGGTGCGGTATAAGCATCTGTGGTGATATTCCTTTCCATGTGTGAGGGACGTGTCTTTGGCAGAAGGGCAGGTATATAACATTGCTGGTGAACCTTTCTTCCCTGTGTGAGGGGGGGTCCTGGGGGAGAAGGTGCAGGATAAACATTTGGGATCCTTTCTTTTCCTGGTAGGGGCGGGTCCCGGGGGAGAAGGTGAGGGATATAACATTGGGTGAATTTTTTTCCCTGTGGAGGGACGTGTCCGGGGGTAGAAAAGGGCAGGTATAAACACTGTGGGGATATCTCCTTCCATGGTGAGGACGTGTCCCGGGTAGAAGGTGCGGGATATAAAAATCTGCTGGGGATACTCTTTCCATGTTTTGGGGGGACGTTTCCTGGGAGAAGGTGCAGGTAAAAACATCTGCCCCGGGGATACTCTTTCCATGTGTGAGGACGGGTCCTGGGGGAAAGGTGCAGGTATTAAAATTGCTGGGAAATCTCTTTCCATGTGTGAGGGACGGTTCTGGGTAAAGGTGCGGTATATAACATCTGCTGGGGATATCTCTTTCCAGTGTGAGGGACGTGTCCTGGGGGAGAAGGTGCAGGGATATAGCATGCTGCTCTGCAGGTGATATCTCATTCCATGTGTGATGGGGACGTGACTTAGAGCAGAAGGTTCAGGTATAAACAGTGCTGCTGGGAGAAAATCTCATTTTCCATGTGTGAGGGACATGTCTTAGAGGCAGAAGTTGCAGGAATATAGCAACTGCTGGTGATATCTCTTTCCATGTGTGAGGGACGTGTCTTAGAGCAGAAGGTGCAGGTATAGTAGCATCAGCTGGTGAAATCTCCATGCCATGTGTGAGGGAACGTGTCTTAGAGCCCAGAAGGTGGCAGGTATATATGCATTCTATCTTAGGTTTGCAGTGTGATGTCACCAATACTTTTCCCATGTTTTAGGGACGTTGTCCCTTGGGGTAGAGAGGTGCAGGTATATAGCATCTGCTGGTGATATCATCTTTCCATGTGTGAGGGACGTGTCCGGGTAAGAAGGGCAAGGTATATTAGCATCTGCTGGGATGACTTCCTTCCAAGTGTGTGAGGGACTGTGTCTTGAGAGCAGACGGTGCAGGTATATAACATCTCTGTTGGTGATATCTCCCTTCCATGTGTGAGGGACGTGTCTTAGAGTGCAGAAAGGTGGGCAGGTATAATAACATCTGCGAGGTGATATCTCCTGTCCATTGTGTTAGGGGACGGTGTCTTAGAGTCATAAGGTGTGGCAGGTAAAGTACATCTATCTGCTGGTGAGTTCTCTTTTCCATGTGTGAGGAGGAACGTGTCCCTTAGATGCAGAAGGTGCAGGTATATTACATCTGCATGTGAAGAATCTCCTTCCAATTGTGATGGACTGTCTTAGAGCAGAAATTGCAGGTGTATTAGACTTGTCCGGGGGTCAGATCTTCTGGGATATGTGGGAGTAATGAGATCAGAGAAAGAAAGTGCCATCCTTTATGGTCGGCTACCAACAATTTTGCCAGTGTTTTGCCCATTGGCTAGTTTGTGATGCTGTTGTCTCATTATGAATATAGGTGTTGCAGTCTTCATGCACAACCCACTCGCGCATCAGTGGAACACATTCAGGTAAACCAGCAAGGCCCTCAACTACCTTTTTATTATTATTTTTTCAATTGTGAGAACCTAGAAGCTGCTTTATTGATCCCAGTGCTCCTTTTGAGTCCAGTGTGTGGCTAGAGCATGTGTGCCTAGTAAAAGGGAGCAGTCTGTCTATTAGTTTTCTATAGCTACTTGCATCACCAAGATGCTCCCCTAGAGATGTGTGCTGTACAGCATTTGAAATCTGTTAATGTGCCTACATTACATGTAGGGGAAAGAGGTTTAGCCTAGGAAAAAGGGTTTGCACGACATTAATACAATTCTTGACATTACTTCTGCCCAAGTTCATCTCTATTTTCTACAATGAGAGAAGCATCAAGTCAGGTTTGTGCTTCTACTTTCCTTCAGAGACAGCAAAGGCAGATGTAGTCTCATGTAATCTTACTAGTGATGAGCGAGCAGTAAAATGTTTGAGTCGAACTTTAAAGTGATCGAGTTGAACTCGACCCCGCCATTTTCAAGGTCAATAGGGAGAAGAATTCTGCTTAATTTTTACACCTATACAGGAGGTCATTAAGCTGTGAATAACCATCGCACAAACAGTAAACTGGATACAGTGGAAACAAGAAAGTGAAGAAAATTTGGCTCTAGGAAGTGAAAAAGTTTGAGAAGGCGCAAATATACCTTTCATTCACGTTTCAATGCTCCCTGCAACTGCAGAGGAAAGCTTGCAAGCATGGTCGAACTATATGAGGTGTGAGCAGCAACCCGTGGTCCCAGCATCCCGTAGAGGGGCCCAAAAGCCCCTTTGACAAATAATTGGCAGGAGCCTCATTTCACTTTTTGCACCAGGGCCCAAGAACTTCCAATTATACTCTCGTGCTTGCAAGCTTTGTACATGTGATATATTGGTTCGAAGCAAGCACATCCCAACAGGAAGATGGAAGTTCAGGGCTGGCAGGGGCGGTAGTTATATTTGGTGCAGGCATTATCAGCAAGCCAGCTTAACGGGGTCCTGCATCCTTTGATGGGGTCAAAGGAGCCCCTTACAAGCACAGTAAAGACCTACCATTATTGGAAACAGGGCACATGGTCCTCCACTCTGTTAAGCCCTCATGGACAATGCCCACCGTCCCCCTCCTTGTCCATTGTTATCGATTTTGACACCTTTGTACTTATTTGACCTATGTTATACCCCTCCCCCCACCTCGAATGTACAGAGCTCTGGAACTAAGGATGCTCTGAAATTAATAGTAATGGTAACTGGGCAGTGGTGGACCATAGGTCTTAAAGGCAGTCACTTCGTCTCGCTTCAGGGCCCACAGATATTTTAAAAAATAAGGAACGTATTGGGTCCCCATATGATGGTGCTGTGAAGGGTCCCAGAAACTTGTTTAAATAGATGACTGATGGCATCCCTGGGGTAATGGGGTGAGGCCCCATCACCAAGATTCACGTTTTTTTCACCAGGGCGCCAGGAACGAGAGAAACTTGAACCTTAAAGTCCTCCTGCAGGCTGGACTAGATTATGAAAAAACTGAGTGTGTTGATACAAATTACTCAATGGCGCCGCCCAAACTGCAAAAATTAACTTTCCCTCTTCACTCATTAAATAATTTTCGACACTCAACCAAGACCACTATTTAGAATACATTTCTTTGTATAGGAAATTGGAGACGGTTTAAAAAAATGGAAAATTTTTACCCCCCAATACTGCAAAAACGAATTTTTTAGCAATTTTTTATATATAATGCATATTTCCCAAATTTTGAAAGTTTAAATTAGGGATTGAAGGGGGGCGCGGCAAAAAAATTACATGGACACGCCAATCTTTTTGGGGTTTTCCCCCTTCAAAAAAACCACACCCACTTGGCTAAGGGTTTGGAAAAAGCCAGGGAGATGCCCCTTTTGCCCAGGCAGAGCCCACCTAAACCCGGTATGCCCCTTACTGGGAGGGAATCCCCCTTTAGCCAAATAGATCCCCCTTTAGCCAGGAGAGCCCCCTCTGTAGCCAGGAGAGCCCCCCTTTGGGTTTTTCCAGGTAGATTCCCCCCTTTTTAGCCAGGTATTGGCCCCCTTTTTTTTTAGCCAGGGGAGTGCCCCCCATTTGTTAGCCAGGGAGATCCCCATTTTTAGCCAGGTAGTGCCCCCCATTGTTGCCGTAGAGCCCCGCTTTTTTTAGCCAGGTAGATGCCCCCCTTTGTTAGCCGGTAATGCCCCCTGTGTTGCCTGGGAGATGCCCCCCTTTTTTTAGCCAGGTAATGCCCCCCTTTTTTAGCCGTAATGCCCCCCTTTGTTTAGCCTGGAATGCCCCCCTTTGTTATGGTAGATGCCCCCCTTTTTTTAGCCTGGTAATGCCCCCGCCTCCCCCTTTTTAGCCCTAGGGCCCCCTTTTTTAGCCGGTAATGCCCCCCCTTTGTTAGCCAGGGAGATGCCCCCCTTTTTTTAGCCGGATGCCCCCCCTTTGTTAGCCGGTAATGCCCCCCCTTTTTTAGCCCGGGAGATGCCCCCCTTGTTCCAGGTATGGCCCCCCTTTGTTAGCCAGGTTGCCCCCTTTTTAGCCAGGTAATGCCCCCTTTGTTACCAATGCCCCCTTTGTTTTGCCGGTAGATGCCCCCCCTTTGTTACCAGGGAAGCCCCCCTTTGTTAGCCTATTTGTCCCCCTTTGTTAGCCAGGTAGTGGTCCCCTTTTTTTAGCCAGGTAGAGCCCCCTTTGTTGCCAGGTGATGCCCCCCCTTTGTTAGCCAGGTAGGGCCCCCCATTTGTTTAGCCAGGTAGGCCCCCCCTTTGTTCCAGGTAGAGCCCCCTTTGTTACTAGGTAGGCCCCCTTTGGCCAAGTAGTGCCCCCTTTGTTGCCGGGTAGTTGCCCCCCTTTTTTTAGCCGGGTGAGCCCCCCCCTATAGTAAAAAAAATAAAATAATAAAATCCACTTTACCTCACCAGGCTCCCTGCAGGGGGCCCCAGGTCCGGAGGCTGCCGACGAGTACTCTCACGTCGAGGGGGGTAATGCGCCGCGCCACCCCCCCCACGCTGTCTGTATGTAAAAACGGTACATACAGGGGGGAAGGGGGGGGAGGGGAACGATCCCTTCTGCCCCCCCCCCTGCAAGCAAGACCCCGGGTTAAAATGCTATAAGATTTAAAGGTTTGAGCCTCCAATGTTACTAAAAAACAGCTTCTGTGGGGGAAAGATGCAGCCAGAAATCCCAAACTCCCAGTATTGTTTATTTTTGGGAGGGGAAAATGCAATCTTACGTCTTGATTTTCAAAAACTTGCTACACCCTCCTGCCCCCCCCCCCCAATTTCCTAAAATCCTTCTAAAATCGTAAACAAATCGTGTTCCTGCACCAACAAGCAGACAAGTAGCCTGGGACAGTACAGGAGCTGAAAATGGCGTTCAAAGCAATACAGTGAAATATATATAACATGGTCATGTGATTTTCACAGCCCATGAGAGCTCTATACCTCAGCGATTATGTTTTTGACACTCCTACGGTATGTGCTGTGCTCTGATTGGTGGCCGGCAAAAGTGCATAAAGGTGCTAAAAACGATTAAAATGTTCAACGCAAACATTTACCTTAACGGACAGTAACATGATCGGTTCCAGTTCTATAAAAATAAAAAAAAGAAAAAAAAAGGGGGATCTTCGGCTCGAACTTAACTTTTCTGAAACGGTTTGATCAACACTAAATCTCACCATACTGCAATGTGTTTCATCTTTTTAGTTGAAGAAGTCAATGATGTCTGAAGAAAGGAAGAGGAGGATTGGCATTGTAGGCTATGGTCATGTCGGTATGTATCTTGAAAAGAGCAGCATTATTTGTTGTTTACCCAGTAAAGCTCAGGGGGGGATAATACATGGCCTAGGACTATATCCATACCACAGTCAAATCAGAAATATATCAGGTGTGTGTGAGATGTTATATATATATATATAGCGCATCACGTAAGAAAATTAATAAGAGCTCATCTACAAGAAACGGAAAAAAGGAGAAAGTATAATCTGTTTTACTGGCAAAGTATAACTGAAAACCCATCTCTCCAGGAGCCTATAACCTACAATAACCGTGTTGCACTGCTCCACCCCATAAACATGTCTGCCCCTCACCTGGAAGCCCTCTCCCTCTGTACCAGTTGTACTTGTTTGACCTATGTTATGTATATAACCCCCCTTGAATGTACAGCGCCCTGGAACTAAGGGCGCTCTGAAATAAATAATAAAAGACAGAATAGAACAGTGGGTGGACATGGATGAGAGGAGGCCACACAACGTGCCACTGATGTTATAAGGAGTTTTGGCTAACTCATGGGAGGGGAATGGGCACATTTTGAAAAGGTTTTGGGGCTGGAGGCAGCAGTTTTGGGCTTGGATTTGTAGGCTAAAGGCCATATTAACGTGTAATGTTATCCAAAGGGAGCCTGTGGTACAGAGACCAATGTGAACGCCTATACCGTTTATTGTTCTAGCACAGAATTTGTCAAGTCAAATCATGTACGGTTTTTATAAGCAGTTGGAGGAGAAATGAAAAAAATGTCTGATTCCTACTATCTAAGTCTGGAAGCAAGGACGTTCTCTCAGGAGCAGAAAGGCAGATTTGAGTATGTTCAGACTGTTTTTAGAGTGTTTTTTCCCCTACTTTGTAAAGAAACGTAATATTGCTAGGCATGCCACCACTTCATAATCACTGGGTGTCTGACCTCTAGGTCCCCACTAATCCAGAGAATGCAGGGGCCTCAGGGCGCATTTGGCACTGTGCCCCCTTAACAGTGATGCTCCTGGCCACTGCAGTTTCTTTATTCTGGGAATCAGGGGGGGGCATCTAGTCCCCAGTAATTGTAAAGTGGTGGCATGTTCTAGCAGTGTGCCACTACATTACACAGTTCGAATAACCCCTTAGATCTTATATTGTAAACACATTGATTAAGGCCATGTTCACACGGCTTAAAATGGGACGTATTTCAGTCCGTAATTACGCGCCATACTGCGCGAATTACGGCTGGAATACGTCCCAGTCATTACGGTAATCCACAGATCTCATAGAGAACTTGGCGAATCTGCCGCAGGTAGAGGGAGGGGGGGAGGGAGATAAGTGACATGTCATTTTCTAGCGGCGTATACGCGCCGCTAGTAATGATTGTCTATGGGCCGGCGAGGTGCCGCCCCCCCCGCTCAAGCCCCCACAGCGTAATTGCGGGGCGTAATAAGCCGTGTGAACATAGCCTAACTTAAACATGTATTCAAAGGTAAATAAAAGATTACCAAATACATTGCGCTGTTCTGATTTTGCTTCCTTTCAGAGCTGGAGTTGGTTTTACCTCCTGCTTGTGTACAAAAGCTTCCCTAGGTTACCAACCATCTCTCTCTGCTCTAACAGCCTTGGCTGGGATGGTGAGGTCACTCACTGCTGTTTCTCATTAGCAGCACAGGAGCTTGTTTGTATTGCTTACTGACAAACGTAAACCCATTAGAGCTCTGTAGCCTTGTGCCCTGCTGTTAAAATCCCTCCATAAGCAACGTCCCTGCAACAGGCCCAGTTAGGAAAGACAGAGCTTTAGTGTCAGTCACTGTTGTAGACCTGCCCACAGCCTTAAACTGGTGTGTGAGATGGGGAAACACCTTTAAAGACACAATAGGTAATTAACCAACCAAGACCAGTGGTGCCCATAAAGAAAATAAGGTGTTCAAGGACTTTGCATTGAGGGGCACCCACTCAAACCATCCTCCCCTCTTGCAGTTTAAGGTGGATTAAAGGGTAAAATTTCTTGAAACTTATGGAAAGCAATGAAACTACAACATACACAGCATGCAGTTTGCACACAACAGCAATCTCTTATTATTCTAGACTGAATCCCTTTAAATCAGGGGCGTCCCCTGTAGATCCCTCCATCACGAAACCTTTAACAGCCTGTGGATCTCATCACAGCAGAAAGTCCACAACACAACGGACTTTTATCAGTGCCTTTAAAGAAACGCTAATTACTCAAAAAATCTCAACTCTGAGCCTTATTGTGCCTATAGCCTTCTGCTTTATGTCTGCAGGTATTTACTTGGTGGATCAAATACAACGAGAAGGTGACAAATATAATGTGGAGTTAGCCTTTGTCTGGAACAGAACAGTGACAAAAATGGAAGAGACCATACCGTCACATCTGCGACTCCAAAACCTGGCTGAATTTGAGGAACGGTAAGGCTGCGTCCACACAACACTGCTCAAAATACCTGCTGGATTCGGAATCTGAAGACCGCGTTGTCCGATTATTTCACCAGCTTTTCAATGTGGGTTTTGGTATTTTTTTCACACTGGATTTGCAGTCAGAAAACAAGTCCCATTCATCTCTATGGGTTTTGGACGCGGATCCGACATAGAAGTGTTTGGGACGTAGTTTCTGACCACAAACCCGGCAGATTACTTAACACGTTCAAAAAAAAATTCACCTTATTGGAAATCCGTGTCGTGTGGACTACAACTCAAATTTTCAATTGAGATCTATGGGGATTCTTCATAACCCTCTTAGACATATCTAACGTCACTGTATAATAGGGATCTCACAAGTCAACATGAACCTTCTATGTCTCATCTCACACCCACCCATTGTGAACCTGTAGAAATGATCACGGTAATGCCTCCAGTACTGTATAAGAATCTTACAGACAATGCATGTATTTCCAAAAAAAGATCTTTTTGTTGGGGGCACATCGCTAAAACCAAAAACGTAGGGGGAACACTTTTTTTCCAGCTGCAAACTATGTAAATTATCTTTTGGATTCTCCAGGAAAACAAGGGGCGATTGTGTCACAAGTTTTCCACTGACTGCTCCTGTTTTTCACTCTCAAATTAATCCTCCCTTTATGTCCAAGATGCGTGTTACCATCCGGCAGTGCTAGGTCTGTGGTTTTGTGCACACTACAGTAGTCACCCATCATCCGGCAGTCTGTTCCAGCGGTTACTGTATAGGTCTGATGGCTGCTGTGCACATACAGTAGTACCCTCATCGGCAGTCTGTCTCCGAGGTTACTGACAGGTCGATGGGTGTGACACTACAGTAGTCCCCTCCCGCAGTCTGTCTCCGAGGTTATGTAAGGTTGTGGGTGTGCCAAACTACAGTAGTCACCCTAAACCGGCGTCTGTCTCCAGCGGTTACTGACAGGTCTGATGGCTCCGTGCACACTCAGTGTCCCCATATCCGGCGTGGTCTCCCGCAGGTTCTGTACTAGGGCTGTGGCCCCCCTGTCACCTACAGTAGTACCCTCACCGGCTACTTCTCACGGTTACTTCTTTTATTGTTGACCTCGATCATTTAAACCGGGGAGTGCTTTCCCGCGGTTACTGTATAGGGTTTATGGTGTGTGCAACCAGTGTCACCCCTATCCGGCAGTTGTCCCAGCAGGTTACTTTACAGGTTGTGGGTGTGTGCACATACAGTAGTCACCCACATCCGCAGTCTGTCTCCAGCAGGTTATGTCTGGTCTGATGGCTGTGTGCACATCAGTATCCCCATCATCCGCAGTGCTGTCTCCGCAGGTTACTGTACTAGGGTTTATGGCTTGGCAAACTACAGTAGTCACCTCATCCTCGTGCTACTCCAGGTCTACAGGTCTGGGCTCTGTGCAACTACAGTACACCCATATCGGCAGTCACGTCTAGCACATCAACGCGTCTGGTCGCTGGCACTACTAGTATCACTCGACCTGCGTTACGTATGGTATGTCTCCAGCCATATGTATCCCACATGGTTGTCCATAGTTACCTACGGCTGTGCCCCTGCAGCTAAGTCTAGGCTAGTCGTTGCACACTCGTGCCTCACGGTATGCTCGGTCTGTCAACTATGTCCCTTGCACACAGTGTCCACTCGTATGGTCTGCGCGTACTACGTAGTCACCCATCACGGACAGTAGTCCCGTATCACTGTGCTGCTGGCGTTCCTACAGTTACCCGTCATCCGCAGTACTGTCCCAGCAGTGCGTACTAGGTTGAGGTTCTGTACACTAGTCTATCGCTGCTGTCTCCACAGTTACGTACTAGGTCTCGCTGGTTGCTGTACACCGTGCGCCGTCACTGGAGTTGTCCCTGCGACTGTTACGAGTCTGTACACCGATGGTACTGTCATCCGGCAGTCTGTCCGCAGGTTACTGTTCGATCTGGGTCCTAAGCACCAGCCAACTGTCACCAAGCATTCTGTCCAGCAGTTTCATCGTGTCACACAGATCCTCCGGTCTGTCCAGGTATCTGTTGACCTACAAACACACACGCTTCCCTTATTCAGTATGTGTGTGCCCACAATCCCATCATCCCAGTCTGTCTCCACAGGTTGTCTGGTCTATGGCTGTCAATAGTATCACCATCCGCGCTCCGTCACGTTACTGCTACTAAGGTCTATGCGGCTCCTCAGTACACGATCGTCAAGTTCACACACGTGTCGTTCTCATATCCCATACGTACTCCGGTTCACAGGTTTTGCGCTGGTCACTCAGTAGTCACCCATCTCCGGTCTCTAGCAGGTTCTGTACTTTGGCTGCTGTCCACACAACACCCATCTCCAGTCGTCCCAGCAGTTACTGTACTAGCAGGTGCCTAGTATCACATCATCCCATTGCTACGTAGTAGTCATGGCTTGTCACACGTGTCCTATGGCAGGTCTCACAGTACTGTCTGTTAGTGGTACACATACAATCGCATTCCGCATTACACTAGTTGGTGTGTAGTATCTCATCGCTCTGTTCCACATGTACTTCGTGTTGCTCAGTTATTGGTGCCACAGTCTACATTGTGGCGGACTTTCCCTACTGTCCAGGTGATAGTCGTGCCTCATACATAGTCCCTCTCGGCAGTCTGTTCCAGGTTCTGTCGGTCTGTGCTTCAACACAGTATCCATTCATCCGGTTGCTCAGGTTACTGTATGGTCTATGCTGTGCACACACATAGTCACTCACGCAGAGTCTAGGTTACTGTATATCTATGGTCTGCACCTACAGTGTCACCCATCTCGCACGTCCCACAGTACGTATGTTGTGCCGCGGACATCATGTCCATCTCGCAGTGCTTCCCAGGTTACTGTCGGCATGGTGCTGTCACTTAGGTCACCATCACGCAGTCGTTCCGCAGTACTGTCTAGTTTGTCTGGCAGCTGTACACCCATGCCCGCAGTCTGTCTCCAGTACAGTTTTAGGCTGTCTGTGCCATCAATCACCATCGGCATGTGCTCCAAGGTACTGTACAGGTGGCTGCTGGCCACTACAGTATCACCCATCATCCGGCAGTGCTGTCTCCAGCAGTTACTGTACTAGGTCTATGGCTGCTGTGCACACTACAGTAGTCACCCCCCCCCCCCCCCCCCCCCCCACCCCCCCCGCCCCCCCCCTACCCCCCCCGATCCCCCCCCCCCCCCCCCCGGTTACCCCCCCCCCCCCCCCCCCCCCCCCGACCCCCCCCCCCCCCCCCCCCCCCCCCCCCACCCCCCCCCCCCCCCCCCCCCCCCCCCCCGCCCCCCCCCCCCCCCCCCCCCCCCCCCCCCCCCCCCCACCCCCCCCCCCCCCCCACCCCCCCCCCCCCCCCCCCCCCCCCCCCCCCCCCCCCCCCCCCCCACCCCCCCCCCCCCCCCCCCCCCCCCCCCCCCCCCCCCCCCCCCCCCCCCCCCCCCCCCCCCCCCCCCCCCCCCCCCCCCCCCCCCCCCCCCCCCCCCCCCCCCCCCCCCCCCCCCCCCCCCCCCCCCCCCCCCCCCCCCCCCCCCCCCCCCCCCCCCCCCCCCCCCCCCCCCCCCCCCCCCCCCCCCCCCCCCCCCCCCCCCCCCCCCCCCCCCCCCCCCCCCCCCCCCCCCCCCCCCCCCCCCCCCCCCCCCCCCCCCCCCCCCCCCCCCCCCCCCCCCCCCCCCCCCCCCCCCCCCCCCCCCCCCCCCCCCCCCCCCCCCCCCCCCCCCCCCCCCCCCCCCCCCCCCCCCCCCCCCCCCCCCCCCCCCCCCCCCCCCCCCCCCCCCCCCCCCCCCCCCCCCCCCCCCCCCCCCCCCCCCCCCCCCCCCCCCCCCCCCCCCCCCCCCCCCCCCCCCCCCCCCCCCCCCCCCCCCCCCCCCCCCCCCCCCCCCCCCCCCCCCCCCCCCCCCCCCCCCCCCCCCCCCCCCCCCCCCCCCCCCCCCCCCCCCCCCCCCCCCCCCCCCCCCCCCCCCCCCCCCCCCCCCCCCCCCCCCCCCCCCCCCCCCCCCCCCCCCCCCCCCCCCCCCCCCCCCCCCCCCCCCCCCCCCCCCCCCCCCCCCCCCCCCCCCCCCCCCCCCCCCCCCCCCCCCCCCCCCCCCCCCCCCCCCCCCCCCCCCCCCCCCCCCCCCCCCCCCCCCCCCCCCCCCCCCCCCCCCCCCCCACCCCCCCCCCCCCCCCCCCCCCCCCCCCCCCCCCCCCCCCCCCCCCCCCCCCCCCCCCCCCCCCCCCCCCCCCCCCCCCCCCCCCACCCCCCCCCCCCCCCCCCCCCCCCCCCCCCCCCCCCCCCCCCCCCCCCACCCCCCCCCCCCCCCCCCCCCCCCCCCCCCCCCCCCCCCCCCCCCCCCCCCCCCCCCCCCCCCCCCCCCCCCCCCCCCCCCCCCCCCGCCCCCCCCCCCCCCCCCCCCCCCCCCCCCCCCCCCCCCCCCCCCCCGCCCCCCCCCCCCCCCCCCCCCCCCCCCCCCCCCCCCCCCCCCCCCCCCCCCCCCCCCCCCCCCCCCCCCCCCCGCCCCCCATCATCCGGCAGTGCTGTCTCCAGCAGGTTACTGTACTAGGTCTGATGGCTGCTGTGCACACTACAGTAGTCACCCATCATCCGGCAGTGCTGTCTCCAGCAGGTTACTGTACTAGGTCTGATGGCTGCTGTGCACACTACAGTAGTCACCCATCATCCGGCAGTACTGTCTCCAGCAGGTTACTGTACTAGGTCTGATGGCCGCTGTGCACACTACAGTAGTCACCCATCATCGGCAGTGCTGTCTCCAGCAGGTTACTGTACTAGGTCTGATGGCCGCTGTGCACACTACAGTAGTCACCCATCATCCGGCAGTACTGTCTCCAGCAGGTTACTGTACTAGGTCTGATGGCTGCTGTGCACACTACAGTAGTCACCAGTCATCCGGCAGTGCTGTCTCCAGCAGGTTACTGTACTAGGTCTGATGGCTGCTGTGCACACTACAGTAGTCACCCATCATCCGGCAGTGCTGTCTCCAGCAGGTTACTGTACTAGGTCTGATGGCTGCTGTGCACACTACAGTAGTCACCAGTCATCCGGCAGTGCTGTCTCCAGCAGGTTACTGTACTAGGTCTGATGGCGCTGTGCACACTACAGTAGCACCCATCATCCGGCAGTGCTGCTCCAGCAGGTTACTGTACTAGGTCTGATGCTGCTGTGCACACTACAGTAGTCACCCATCATCCGGCAGTCTGTCTCACAGGTTACTGTACTAGGTCTGATGGTGCTGTCACACTACAGTAGTCACCCATCATCCGCAGTCTGTCTCAGCAGGTTACTGTACTAGGTCTGATGCTGCTGTGAACCTACAGAGTCACCCATCATCCGGCAGTTGTCTCCAGCAGGTTACTGTACTAGGTCTGATGCTGCTGTGCACACTACAGTAGTCACCCATCATCCGGCAGTGCTGTCTCCGCAGGTTACTGTACTAGGTCTGATGCTCTGTGCACACTACAGTAGTCACCATCATCCGGCAGTCTGTCTCAGCGGTTACTGTACTAGTCTGATGGCTGCTGTGCACACTACAGTAGTCACCCATCATCCGGCAGTCTGTCTCCAGCAGGTTACTGTACTAGGTCTGATGGCGCTGTGCACACTACAGTAGTCACCTCATCGGCAGTCTGTCTCCAGCAGTTTACTGTACTAGTCTGATGGCTGCTGTGCACACTACAGTAGTCACCATCATCCGCAGTCTGTCTCCAGCAGGTTACTGTACTAGGTCTGATGGTTCCTGTGCACACTACAGTAGTCACCCATCATCCGGCAGTGCTGTCTCCAGCAGGTTACTGTACTAGGTCTGATGGCTGCTGTGCACACTACAGAAGTCACCACTCATCCGGCAGTACTGTCTCCAGCAGGTAGTACTAGGTTGATGGCTGCTGTGCACACTACAGTATCACCCATCATCCGGCAGTGCTGTCTCCAGCAGTACTGTATAGGTCTGATGGCTGCTGTGCACACTACAGTATCACCTCATCGGCAGTGCTGTCTCAGCAGGTTACTGTACTAGGTCTGATGCTGCTGTGCACATACAGTATCACCCATCATCCGGCAGTGCTGTCTCCAGCAGTTACTGTACTAGGTCTGATGGCTGCTGTGCACACTACAGTAGTCACCTCATCCGCAGTACTGTCTCCAGCAGGTTACTGTACTAGGTCTATGGCTGCTGTACACTACAGTAGTCACCATCATCCGGCAGTGCTGTCTCCAGCAGGTTACTGTACTAGGTCTGATGGCTGCTGTGCCACTACGTAGTCACCCATCATCCGCAGTGCTGTCTCCAGCAGGTTACTGACTAGTCTGATGGCTGCTGGCACACTACAGTAGCACCCACATCCGCAGTCCTGTCTCCAGCAGGTTACTGTACTAGGTCTGATGGCTGCTGTGCACACTACAGTAGTCACCCATCATCCGGCAGTACTGTCTCCAGCAGGTTACTGTACTAGGTCTGATGGCTGCTGTGCACACTACAGTAGTCACCAGTCATCCGGCAGTACTGTCTCCAGCAGGTTACTGTACTAGGTCTGATGCGCTGTGCACACTACAGTAGTCACCCATCATCCGGCAGTCTGTCTCCAGCAGGTTACTGTACTAGTCTGATGGCTGCTGTGCACACTACAGTATCACCCTTCATCCGGCAGTGCTGTCTCCAGCAGGTTACTGTACTAGGTCTGTGCTGCTGTGCACACTACAGTAGTCACCTCATCCGGCAGTCTGTCTCACAGGTTACTGTACTAGGTCTGAGGCTGCTGTGCACACACAGTAGTCACCATCATCCGGCAGTCTGTCTCCAGCAGGTTACTGTACTAGGTCTGATGGCTGCTGTGCACACTACAGTAGTCACCATCTCCGCAGTGCTGTCTCCAGCAGGTACTGTACTAGGTCTGATGGCTGCTGTGCCACTACAGTAGTCACCCATCATCGGCAGTCTGTCTCCAGAGGTTACTGAAGGTCTGATGCTGCGTGCACACTACAGTAGTCACCATCATCGCGTCTGTCTCCAGCAGGTTACTGTACTAGGTCTGAGGCTGTACATCAGTAGTACCATCTCGCGTGCTGTCTCCAGCGGTTACGATAGGTCTGATGGCTGTGTAATACAGTAGTCCATCATCGGCTCTGTCTCAGCATACGTACTAGGTCTGATGGCGCTTGCACAACAGTAGTCACCATCATCCGCGTCTTCTCCGCAGGTTACTGTACTAGTCTGATGCTGGTGCACCTCAGTTCACCCATCATCCGCAGTTGTCTCCAGCAGGTTACTGTACTAGTCTGATGGCTGTGTACACTACAGTAGTCACCCTCATCGGCAGTGCTGTCTCCGCAGGTACGTACTAGTCTGATGGCTGCTGTGCACACTACAGTAGTCACCATCATCGGCAGTCTGTTCCAGGGTACTGTACTGGTCTGTGCGCTGTGCACCTACAGTACACCCTCATCGGCGTCTGTTCACAGGTATGTACTAGGTCTGATGGTGCTGTGACACTACATAGTACCATCATCGGCGTCTGTTCGCAGGTTACTGTACTAGGTCTGATGTGCGTGCACACTACGTAGTCCCCTCATCGGCAGTGCTGTCTCACAGGTTACTGTACTAGTCTGATGGTGCTGCACACTACGTATCACCATATCCAGTGTCTCCCAGGTTACTGTACTAGGTCTGAGGTGCTTCACACTACATAGTCACCATCATCCGGCGTCGTCTCCAGCAGGTTACTGTACTAGGTCTGATGGCCTGTGCACACTCAGTAGTCACCATCATCCGCAGCTGTCTCAGCAGGTTACTGTCTAGGTCTTGGCTGCGTGCACACTAGTAGCACCATCATCCGCAGCTGTCTCCAGCAGGTACTGTCTAGGTTGATGGCCTTGCAACTACGTATACCGTCATCCGCAGTGCTGTCTCACAGGTTACTGTATAGGTTGATGGTGCTGTGACATACAGTAGCCATCATCCGCGTCTGTCTCCAGCAGTACTGTACACGGTCTGATGGCTGCTGTGCCACTACAGTAGTCACCCATCTCCGCAGTTCCAGCGCACCCCCCCCTCCCCCCCCCCCCACAACACCCATCACCGCCTGTCCAGCACCAGGTGAGCTGCTGTGCACCACAGTAGTCCCCCCGCAAGTAAACGGTGACTAATTAATATCCGCGTCCTCCAGCAGGTTACTGTACTAGGTCTGATGGCTGCTGTGCACACTACAGTAGTCACCCATCATCCGGCAGTACTGTCTCCAGCAGGTTACTGTACTAGGTCTGATGGCTGCTGTGCACACTACAGTAGTCACCCATCATCCGGCAGTGCTGTCTCCAGCAGGTTACTGTACTAGGTCTGATGGCTGCTGTGCACACTACAGTAGTCACCCATCATCCGGCAGTGCTGTCTCCAGCAGGTTACTGTACTAGGTCTGATGGCTGCTGTGCACACTACAGTAGTCACCCATCATCCGGTCAGTTCTGTCTCCAGCAGGTTTTATGTACTAGTCTGATGCGCTGTGTACACACAGAGTCCCCACATCCGGCAGTGCTGTCCCAGAGGTTATGTACTAGTTTATGGCGGGCTGTGCACACTACAAAAAAATCACCCCCATCTCCGGCAGTACGCTCCAGCAGTTACTGACTAGGTTGATGGCTGTGGGGCACACAAAAAGTAGTCACCCTTCACCCCAAAATACTTCTCCGAGGTTTTCTGTACCCGTGGCTGCTGTGCACCACTAAGTAGTCACCCATCATCCGGAAAAGTGCTGTTCCGCGGTTACTGTACGGGCTGAGGGCCCCCGCGTCCAACACAGAGTCACCCATCACCCCCGGGCAGTCTGTCTCCAGTTACTGTACAAAGGGCGAGGCGCGGCCCCTTTCCGTATCCCCCAACTCCGGCAGTACGCCCCAGCGGTTCCCGTTTATTGTGGCTGCTGCCCCACATCAGGTCCCCCATACCGGGCATTTGCTTCTCCAGCAGGTTACGTACAGGTCTGATGGCGCGTGCACACTCTATCCCCATCATCCCGGGCCCAGTACTGGCCCCGCATTACTGATAGGTTTCTGATGGCTGCTGTGCACACTACATAGTACCCCATCACCCAGTGCGTCTCACAGGGTTTCTGTACTAGGGATGGCCCCGGGGCCAACTCAGTAAACCCATCCATCCCGGCAGTGCTTCCCAGGGGTTACTGTACTAGGTCTGATGCTGCTTGCCCTACAGTTCCCCCTTTTTCATCCGGCAGTGCTGTCCCCCCCAGAAGGTTACTGACTAGTCGATGTTTGGTGCACACTACAGAGTCCCCATCACCCGGGCATTCTGTCTCCACAGTTTACGGTTTACAGGTTTCTATGGCTGCTGTGCACACTACAGTGTCACCCATCACCGGGAGTGTGTTCCCAGCGGGTTTTACTGACTAGGTCGATGGTGCGGCACACTACAGTAGTCCCCATAAACCGGCAGTGCTGCCCTCCAGCGGGTTTTACTGACTAGGTCTAGGGTTGCTTTTACCTACATATCACCCATCTCCCGTACTGTCCCCAGCATTATGTACTAGGTCTGATGGCTGTTTGGGGGCACATACATAGTCACCCATCTCCGGCAGACGTCTCCAGCGGGTTACGTATAGGTCTGATGGCTGCTTGCACACTACGTACCCACCCATCATCCCAGTGCTGTCTCCAGCAGGTTACTGTACAGGTTGATGCTGCTGTACAACACAGTAGTCACCCATCCCCGGGCAGTACTTTTCCCCAGCGGGTTACTGTAAACTAGGCTGATGGTGCGTGCACACACATTTTCACCCATTCCGGCAGTGCGTCTCCAGCAGGTTACTGTACTAGGTTGTGGCTGCGTGCACACTAAAAGTCCCCCTCATGGCAGTGCTGTCTCCAGCGGGTTACTTACTAGGTCTGAGGCTGCTGGCCACTACAGTAGTCCCCCCATCCCCGGGCGACTGTCCCCCCAAGGTTATGTATAGTTGGGTTTGCTGGCCACTACAGTAGTAACCCATATCCGCAGTGCTGCCCCACAGGTTTTCTGTACTATTTTCCTGTGCTGCTGTGCACACTACATTATCACCCATCACCCGGCAGTGCTGTCCCAGCAGGTTCGGGACTAGGTTGGGGCTGCTGTACACACTACAGTAGTCCCCACATCCGGCAACTGCCCCCACAGGTTACTGTACTAGGTCTGTGGTTGCTGTCACCAAACAGAGTCACCCATCACCCCAGTGCTGTCCCACGGGTTACTGTACTAGAAAACATACTGAAGTGGCACACAAAAAAATTTCTAAAAAAGAAAGCATAGGTCCCCACAAAAAGGGCAATAATAACTAACAAAAACCATGGCACACTAAAGACAAATAAAACCTCAAGGTAATGAAAAACCTGGGACTCTTAGTTTACTATTGATAAAAGATTGTTTTAGTCACTCCCAAAACGAAAGGGGGATCCCGACGGTGAGTCCCTACACTAATTTACTTCCCTCACTAGGCGTCAATCCAGACTGCAATTTCGGGGAATGGAAAGGAACCACCAAACGGGTCACCCGCACGGTTTAAAAAGGGGCAGCTGTGTGCAGCAAGCCATAGATTTAAACCCCTCCAATGAAAAACAAAACATACTGAATGGCACATCAAAATAATTTTGAAAAACGTAAGCTTGGGGCACACAAAAAAGGATCATCCGGGAGACGTCTCCAGCAGGGTTTTGTTCTGGGCTGATGGCTGCTGGACACTACAGAGTCACCCCTCCCGGGAGAAAAACATGTCTGTGGTTATTCAGGAACTTAAATGTAAAAAGAATCGGGCTCTGATTGGGTTTTTCATCTTTGGAGGTAGCAGGTGACTTGTTCCTCTTTGTTTTGCCAGGTTGGATCTCCCACAGTATTAGCAGATGAAGACACTGAGAGCAACTTAAGAAAGGAAAGCTGGGGCACACACTGTATATTCCTAGCGGCGCATTGTGGGGTGCGGAGGACATCATGAAGATGGCAGACGGAGGAACACTTGGTGTAAGTTCTCTAGAGATGGGGGTTAGAGGAGTAAGACACTGCTCCCACAGCTACAGTGTAAAAGGGCTAAACCGGACCCAAGGTTTCATCTGAGGATGGTGGATAAAGTTTGCAGCCACTGCTGTGAATTAGGGCTAAAGGGGTTTCCCATCTGTTAACTTCTTGGTTTATGGCGGCTGGACACCAGCCATGGGGAATGACGCGTTAGGACGGTAGCACTCGCTAATGATACAGGTGCAGGGCACTGTACAGAATTCTTGCTATACATTTGCACTGCATTAACGAGACATAAAAACTGTCTAGAACACTTTGTTGCTCATAGCAACCAGAGTTCCCCTTTAATGTCATATAGTGCTCTGAGTGGTCATCATGGGCTCTGACTGGTTGCTGTGATCTCATTGCTATGGCCACTGATTGGTTGCTATGGACTGTGACTGGTTGCTGTGATCTCGTTGTTATGGCCACTGATTGGTTGCTATGGACTCTGACTGGTTGCTGTGATCTCATTGCTATGGCCACTGATTGGTTGCTATGGACTCTGACTGGTTGCTGTGATCTCATTGCTATGGCCACAGATTGGTTGCTATGGACTCTGACTGGTTGCTGTGATCTCATTGCTATGGCCACTGATTGGTTGTTTATGGACTGTGACTGGTTGCGTGATCTCGTTTGCTAGGCCACTGATTGGTTGTATAGACTTTGACTGGTTGCTGTGATCTCATTGCTATGGCCACTGATTGGTTGCTATGGACTCTGACTGGTTGCTGTGATCACATTGCTATGGCCACTGATTGGTTGCTATGGATTTTGACTGGTTGCTGTGATCTCATTGCTATGGCCACAGATTGGTTGCTATGGACTCGGGATGGTTGCTGTGATCTCATTGCTAGGGGCCACTGATTGGTTTTGCAAATGGACTGTGACTGGTTGCTGTGATCTCGTTGCTATGGCCACTGATTGGTTTCTATGGACTGTGACTGGTTGCTGTGATCTCATTGCTATGGACTCTGACTGGTTGCTGTGATCTCATTGCTATGGCCACTAAATTGGTTGTTAGGACCTGACTGGTTGCTGTGATCTCATTGCTATGGCCACTGATTGGTTGCTATGGACTCTGACTGGTTGCTGTGATCTCATTGCTATGGCCACTGATTGGTTGCTATGGACTCTGACTGGTTGCTGTGATCTCATTGCTATGGCCACTGATTGGTTGCTATGGACTGTGACTGGTTGCTGTGATCTCGTTGCTATGGCCACTGATTGGTTTCTATGGACTGTGACTGGTTGCTGTGATCTCATTGCTATGGACTCTGACTGGTTGCTGTGATCTCATTGCTATGGCCACTGATTGGTTGTTATGGACTCTGACTGGTTGCTGTGATCTCATTGCTATGGCCACTGATTGGTTGCTATGGACTCTGACTGGTTGCTGTAAATCTCATTGCCCTATGGCCACAGATTGGTTGCTATGGACTCTGACTGGTTGCTGTGATCTCATTGCTATGGCCACTGATTGGTTGCTATGGACTCTGACTGGTTGCTGTGATCTCATTGCTATGGCCACTGATTGGTTGCAAATGGTCTGACTGGTTGTGTGATCTCATTGCTATGGCCACTGATTGGCTGCTCTGGACTCTGACTGGTTGCTCTGATCTCCTATCTTTGGCCTCTGATTGGTTGCTATGGACTCTGACTGGTTGCTGTGATCTCATTGCTATGGCCACTGATTGGTTGCTATGGACTCTGACTGGTTGCTGTGATCTCGTTGCTATGGCCACTGATTGGATGCTATGGCTCTGATGGTTGCTGTGATCTCATTGCAATGGCCACTGAGGTGCAGGACTCTGACAGGGCTGCTGTGTACCTCATATTCCTATGGCCATTGGGGGGTTGCGGATGGACTCTGAAATAGGTGCCTGTGATTCATTTTTAGGATGGTGGTTGAGAGTAAGAACTGCTCCACTGTACATGTGTAAATGCTAATGGACCACAATGGTTTGCTCTGGATCTGGACTAAGTTGCATGTGATTATGGCTAATGGGTTCCCACTGACTTTGGTTTGCTATGGACTCTGATGTGGTTGGCTGGTAGCATTCCATATGCATGCAGGGCACTGAATGGTTTGCTATAGCATTTGACGGGTGCTGTAATCACAAAAATGTCATAGCACTTTGGTTGCTATGGAACAGGTTCCCCTGTTGCTGTGTCTTGATGCATATGGCCACTGATTGGTTGCTATGGACTCTGACTGGTTGCTGTGATCTCATTGCTATGGCCACTGATTGGTTGCTATGGACTCTGACTGGTTGCTGTGATCTCATATCTATGGCCACTGATTGGTTGCTATGGACTCTGACTGGTTGCTGTGATCTCATTGCTATGGCCACTGATTGGTTGCTATGGACTCTGACTGGTTGCTGTGATCTCATTGCTATGGCCACTGATTGGTTGCTATGGACTGTGACTGGTTGCTGTGATCTCGTTGCTATGGCCACTGATTGGTTGCTATGGACTCTGACTGGTTGCTGTGATCTCATTGCTATGGCCACAGATTGGTTGCTATGGACTGTGGTTGCTGTGATCTCATTGCTATGGCCACTGATTTGTTGCAATGGACTCTGACTGGTTGCTTTGAAATCATTTCTATGGAAACTGATTGGTTTCTATGGACTCTGACTGGTTGCTGTGATCTCTATTAATGGCCCGATTGGTTGCTATGGACTCTGACTTGTTGCTGTTGATCTCCTTGCTATGCCCACTGATTGGTTGCTATCGACTCTGGTCGCTGTGATCTCATTGCTATGGCCACTGATTGGTTGCTATGGGCCCTGACTGGTCGCTGTGATCTCATTGCTATGGCCACTGATTGGTTGCTATGGACTGTGACTGGTTGCTGTGATCTCATTGCTATGGCCACTGATTGGTTGCTATGGGTCCTGACTGGTCGCTATGGGCAACAAGGAAAGTCTTCCACCTAGACTGTTTCCATCCATGTGGCCCTTGGAGAGAGGCACCAGCTTTATTACCCTGTGGTTATGGCACGTAGCTTTCTCGGAGATGTCCCCTTGTATAGGTTTCGTGTTCTGAGAATGTATTACTCATATAGCTCGGGGTCGTATTTTGGTGTTTATTCCCCAGTATCATGATCCCTCATTACACAATGTGGATTGCTTACACCTTTCCTTCTTTTTAGGGCCTTAAAATTACAATGTCCAAACACCCAAACAGCTTGAAACTAGAAGGCAAGTTGGCTAAAACCGATCTCTCTTCCATCTGTGAGCGGAAAATCCTGTATGAAGGCCCCATACGGCAACTGTGCCCCATGGCTCCTAATAATGTCAACACAATGGCAGCCGCCGCCTTAGCTGCCCACACTCTAGGATTTGACAAGGTCATCGGGGTGCTGGTAGCCGATCCCAGGTAAAATGGCTTCTATTGTCTGCTCCTTGTTCAAACAAACTATTTACATGTCAACCTTAGATGGGGAGGGATAGGCAGTAAATGTGAAGGATGGCCCCCAGGCCACTCACTAAGAATATAACCTGTGCATTCGGAGACAGAGACCTTCTGAAGCCAAACCTATGAGCCAGCACCACTCAAGAGCGGAGAAGTCACTTGTAGTACCAGACACAAATGGGCGGTCAAGACCCTCAGCGGCTGCACTAGATCTCATACACAGATTGCAGAAAATGTACACATGTCAATGCGCTGCCCCAGCTACTAGTACAGGTGTACTACTAGAAATCTCAGGTGTTAGGACTAGCTGGCTTCTGCTGAATGACTGCTCCTCATTATACACATTCACTCAGGAGTCAAGAAGAAGCGCACAGGTGCAGGCAGCACTCTCCTTACTTCTAATTGACAGCTGAGTGTGATGGCGCGGGAGAGATCGCTGCCTCCACCTCTACTTCCCATCCTCACCCTGCGTTGCCGCCATCTCGTTATGAATAGGAGTACAGTCTTAGCCATGATTTGAGGCTCAATATGCAGGATGCACCCAGGACACTGAGGAGGGCCCTCTGCTAACTTATTTAAAGGGGTTTTGCCACGATGTAATGTTGACGTGGGATCCTCCAAAATGGGAATTTAATCACTTTTCTAAATATATGTCATTAATAAAAGTGAATCCTCTGAGAGCTACAGCATTTCTTAGTCCTCCTTAGTTACCTGAAAGCTTGCATTGGACACCACCAGAGCTTGCTTGAAACACTTCTTATCTGATGACAGGGAAAATGAATGAGCGTCAAGGGGCTGGGGAGAAAGTGCAGTCTATGAGGCTGTGTCTTGCTGTATAGAGAATCAACTGTTGTAAAGTTATTATTTGAGTTAAGTTTTGAGACGCTCCCTTATTCCTCACTCTCTGCTCACCCCCTCCCCCTCTCCCCTGCAGCCTTCATGACTCAGCATGATTTGTTTATATTCTACTCCCGTACTGATAAGGAGGTAAGGAACTCAAGTCCTGGCAAAACCCCTTTAAAGGGAGCACAGATTTGGTCAATGATTCTGAGTAGGGGAAAAAAAAACAGTTCTCCTGCATCTAAAGTGATTTTTGTGGGTGCAGCTTGCCAAGGAGTAAGTGCTTACCACTACATCATACAATACTGATATCACTTATGACTACACATGAGCCACCTTTGATCACTCACCTGGGAAGATAGTTATGCTTACAATACTTTGTGCAAACCAATAACTAGCCGTCATGGAGGATGAGCAAAAAGACAGCATTGTGCAGATTTTTTTTTCCGTTCTCTCCAGCATCCCAGATTGGCATCTAGTGGACATTGAGGTAACTGGCGTACCAAACGAGGCCACTGGTCAAGTGTTCAGTGTAACAACAAGACGCTGCAACCCAGCAGCACCCGGAGCGGTGACTGGAGTTGCCACCTTTACCTCATTTTGGAGCAGCATCCTGGGTGAGAACTTCTATTCAACCTATGCAAATCGATTCTGGTTTTGTAATTTTGGAAAGTAAATCGTAACCTGTTAGGGGCACTGCCCAGAACAATGAACTTTAGTTCAAGATCAGAGATTTGATGACCTCTAGCTGCCCAGGAGTAGAGTACCTGGGCGGAAGGGTCTCGTGTGCACAATGCACGTTCAGTGCAGCCAAGGCGGTGTTAACAAAGAGCTGATTATCCCCATGCTATAACCAAGCGAGCTGTGGCTTGCTGGCCCCGGCTGCTGGGTTAATACATGGTTCTGCTACTCCAGCAACACTATGTTCAGGATATCACAATGGAGGGATGTGGACAATGGTCGGCATCACAGTTGGCTCCAATGAAATTCTCTGAGGCTCTCATGTCGAGGCTAGTTTGGAGCTTTTAGGGCAGATGGGTCCAATTTTAGTCAAACAGAAGTAGGTATCTCCATCGTCTGTGCACGTAGATACATTTGGGTTAAATATATACAATAATTTTTATTTAGCGCCAACATGTTCCACAGCACAGTAGAAGGAAATACCTTCAGATCCCGTGGTTAAGGGCCTCACTTACTGGCTGGATTGACAGGTAAAGGACACAGGGTTATGGCCAGTCATGTCTCACAACACAGGTTACAAGCCCAAAGCTTGAGGCGGCACCGAGACATCTCCATGACAGCAGGTCCCCTTCTAATGGCTGTAGACACAGAGATATAAAGGCCTGGAACAAGTCACTAAAAAATAGCAAAGAGGCAGCACATCAGAAAAAGTGCTAGTTTATTAACCCAAGCTTGAGAAAGGCCAAAACGTTGCTGCTGTTGGGTTAATAAACTAGCACCTTTTCTGATGTGCTGCCTCTTTGCTATTTTTTGGATATTTTATAGACCTTGATCCTGGTCTTATTGGCGCGCACTCATTCCTTCAGCTTCTAGTTGGCCTATTGTATGCTGCTGAACCCAAGTCAGTGTCCCCATCAATGCTTACATCTGGGCTGACTGGAGTAATACTATTTATATGTATGTTTAAGAGTCTAAGATCAACTCGCATACACGCATTAAGAGGACAGTCAGGAGGGCTCCACACTACAGGGGAGGACATAACTAATAACTTAAAATCTTTCTATGAACACCTTTACACGGATGAAAATTTAGATGATGCTTCGTCCGCGGAGTGGCTGAAGGGTATACGCCTACCGACCCTATCGGAGGCAGATAAAACTGATTTGGGGGCTCCCATCACCACACAAGAACTAGAGCGAACGATCTCTGGCCTAAAAAATCAAAAAGCACCGGGGCCAGATGGGTACTCAGGTGAATTTTTCAAAATCCTCAAACAAGATATTACCCCAACATTACTAGCTTTATATAATAAATACTTGCAAGGAGATAAGATCCCAGACACCACGAACACAGCTCATATCAAGGTCTTACCGAAACCGGGGAGAGACCCCACTTTGGCCGCTTCATATCGCCCCATTTCACTTATTAATTTGGATCGAAAGATTATGGCAAAAATCTTGGCAGATCGTCTTGCACAGGTGTTGCCTAAACTTATTGGTTCGCACCAGGTAGGATTTGTGCAGGGCCGATCGGCCCGGTCACCAACTACGGAAGGTACTGCTGGCTTTAAACGAAGGTCAAACAATACCCCCTTCTACACCCTACATCAGCCTTACTGCAGTTGATACAGAAAAAGGCCTTTGACTGTGTTAGACTGGGGATGGCTGGGCGCTGTATTGGGGCCCAAAGAGACAAAGGCCCATTCCGGGTTTTTCTGAGGTCGCTATATCCCAAAACCCAAAAAAAGGCGAGGATTCCCATTCTGGTTTCGTCTCCCAATCCCTTTTCCCTCCATAGGGGCACTGGACAGGGCTGCCCATTGTCACCGCTGCTCTTTAACATTGCTGTTGAGCCGCTTGCCAGGTATCTTACCTCAAATCAATTTTTGGGATGCATTAGGGCAAGGGAAAATAGCTAGCCATGTTTGCAGACGATGTGGTTTTCTCTCTCTCTGACCCAGAGAAGGATCTATCAAACCTCCTCCATCAGTTAAGAGAAATTTCAAAGTGTTGGGATTCAAAATAAATGAAACAAAATCTAAATTTATTTGATCTATCCAGGGGTAGCATTTAAGTTCCGTTCAAAACATCTCAAGGAAAAGGGTAGAAATGGGCCCAGGAATCCATCAAAAAATTTGGGAAATCCACTTTGGGCGTACCCCAAAATTCTATCTATAGACTTAAAATTTTACCCCACTGATTGGAAAACTGCTTGGCCAATTACAAGATGGTCCAAACTCCCTCTCCCTTTTGGCACGTTGCCATTTAGTGAAAATATAGGGTTTCCTAAACTGTTAACCTACACTACAGACCATACCCCTACTATGACTCATAAAGATGTGTCCAGAATAAAAGGGGCGTTTTCCCAGATTTTTTGGTCTGGTAGACGCCCTAGAATTGCATTAAAGAAGCTGATGTTGCCCAGAAGGCTATGGTGGATTTAACCCCCAAAGATATAAGGACTTAAACAATCTGGCGTGCTTATTTAGACATTGCCTAGATTGGTTGAAAAGCACGGAATATTACTCAACCAAATTGGAAAATCACCTAGCCCCTCCCTGGTCCCTTCCGGCACTCTTACATACAAAATACTCACCCCTGCCGCCACGCGATCTGGAGTAATCTTTTGTTTGAAGGATACTCTGGCAACGTGGAAAGCGGTAAAAAAGTTCTTAAACTTCCCTGGGCCGTTAGCAAATTTATGCCTTAATAGGACAACCCTGAGTTCCCCCCGGTTTATGACTAACCACATTTCCAGTGTTGGAGCCAGAGGGGCATAAAAAAAGTCATGCAATTATATGATCAAAAACCAAGGCAACTTACTCGGCTTCCAGAATCTTAGGTCCAAATATGATTTACCACCATCACATTTCCTAACCTACTCACAGTCAGCAGTTTCATTAAAGTTAAAAGTGACCCGAATGACTGGGGAGAAAATTCGTTTACCCCACTGGGATCCCTTTTTTTTAAACTTTTTGAGTGGCAACACACTTATCGGGAATTTATCAAACTGGAGCCATGATACAAGTAATAAGCGGACACACAATCTAAAAATGGTCCTCGGATTTCCAGGAACCTGATTATTGGATGCGATTCAGGGCTGGGTGAGGTTTGCAACATTGGGGCGAAAAATGGAAAGATACCCATTTCCCTTCATCCACCGAGGCGATTATGCATTCAACTTCCCCCTCTCTTGGGCAAGACGCAAATTGCAATGCCCAAAGTGCACAACTAAACAGGTATGATTCATGGGATGTGGTTCTTGGGGCCTCACAAATCTATGGAAAAAATAATCAACTACTTAGGCAAAGGGCAAATAATTGAATTACCTCTGACAACCAGGATGTCTGCTCTTCCCTGACCTGCCCCAAAAAACAAACTCATCAAAACATGATCCATACCATGCTACTGGGGGCTAACGCTGTATACTCAACAAGTGGCTAGATGCATCTAAACCCCCACCCCCAGATATGGTTAATTACAGCAGGTTAAACTTACATGACAATGGATAGGCTAGAAACAGAACGTCTAAAGAGCACGCAATCACAAATAATTTTTCCATAAATGGAAAATCTTTATTGAAAAACTTCTTAACGGAGGAAGAAATTAAAGGGAACAATGACCCCTTTTCTGACTCACAATGGTACCTAAAAGCAACCCAAGCGGGCAACCTAGGTCGTTTTAGGATCACATAGGAGCTCTAAAGCCTGTATACCTAGGTGAACTTCATAAAACAAGGGAAAGAAAAGGAAAAAAGGTGTTTAGTGTCTATTGGGGGAGGTTACCCGTTTTCCCGGGCCCCCGCACTTTTCTACTATCACCCTTGGGTATTATGCTATCCAAGGCACAAGTGTGGGTTTTCCTGAGACCAATGTGTTTCCTCATTCCTGCTCTTGCTCAGGACTGCTATCCCTTTCTATATCTTTTTTTTGTTTTTGTTCTATGTTTTGTTTAAAAGGGAATGATTAAGTTGCGCATTTTCTATCTGGTTTCTCGTATGGCATGTTCCAGATTGTAGCTGTAAAACCCACTACACTAATCGGCTTTGGGCTATACGAGTTGCCAGGTTTAAAAAATAAATAAATAAATAAAGAAAACAACCATATTTAGGCCGTGTTCACACGGCTTATTCACGGTGGATTTGTGCGCCGTATTGAGCTCACAAATCCGCCGTGAATAAGGGGCGGGACGGGGGGCCGGAGCGCGGCCGGGGGCGCGCCCCTCCCGGCCAATAGACAATGCCTTTTTTAGGCGCGTCCGCGCCGTAAAATAATGTGCATGTCACTTTCTCCCCCCGGGGGCGGGTTTGCGAGCGGGGAAGGGAAACGAAAGGATTCACTGTTCTCTTTTGGAGAGTTTGGGTTACCGTAATGACTCCGACGGATTGGGCCGTATTGAAGCGCAAATCCGGCGCGGAATACGGCGCCAATCCGTCGGCAAATAAGCCGTGTGAACGGGGCCTTACAGTCGGCAACATAAGCAGGGAGATGAGGAGTGGACTTTATACATAACAGTGGACAATTTCATAACCTGCATAGTAACATCCCTAGTCCAGCATTGTCCTCTTATCTATACATTTGTTTAATTGCTTCCCTGTTTTAACGTTTTTGGGCTAATGTCTACAAATAGATACTTGTGTTTTAATTTAAGCGTGTTATGTGTTAATAGATTTGCTTGTATCACCTTTTTCTGTGGGAATTATGGAAATAAAAAGGAGTTTATAAAAAAGAGTCTAAGATCGGTTTGGCCAAATGTAGCAGCACAACACAGAAGACGAGGATGGCGCTGAGGGGACAAGCTCTTAGATTTTGGGAAACATTTGCATGGTGTAATCACTTGCTCTCATTCATCTTACAGTTTGCAAAGGTCACGGAGGACGAGTGTTTTTCTGCTAATGAAGTCATCTTCCTAGTTTGCACCTTCAAAAAACTTCAGGATCTTCTTGGACCTTGCATCTAAATAGCTGAACATCTAGGCAATCACCGAGGTCCCCCACTGGTGTGCTGTAAGGAGAGCACCAAGCTAAAAACGTGCCTCTCGTACCTGTTGCTCCCTTTGATCGTACTGTATTGTGCCCTTTGTAATGTACCTGATTTAGTTCAACACTCAGTGTAGGACTGGATTGATTCTTGGGGCCCACCCTCTGCTATGGCACGTCTCGAGCTTTCTCCTTTTTCTGTCTGTCTCGCTGAACAGCAGTGGGGATGGAGGGGGGGTTCCCTACTCTCCTGTGAGTCCGTCTGAGCCTTTGAACCATGTGTGGACCCGCTGACATTACTCATTGAAGATTTCCCTGTTCATCTACTGTCTTTATGTCATTTGAGAGTTGAAGTTAGAATCATGCAACCCAAAAACCTGTGTGTAGAAGGAGCAGCTGGAGCTGAGCACCTATGCAGTCCATGATATGGCCACCATCAAGTATGGACATTCCTTGCGCCCAGAATGGATAGCCAACCATACCCAAAAGCTGAAGCCCAGGATTACAAGAGAGCCAAGCAAAAAAAACCAGTGCATGTCACTTCTGTTCTGGATGGTAAATGCCTAGCTGTGACTATGTAAGGACACATTATATTCATTAATAAACTTTATACACTGCCTCAGAAAGTGTCTGTCTGATCCATGGTGGCAGCTCAGAGACCGCTGCATTTTCTACTTGTGGAGAACATGGAGCTAGTCTAATGGCTGGGCATGCTGGACTGCACGTGCATTGCTGGTATCATACCATGGGGTTGCCATCTGCTATATTAATAACCTAGGGATTTCGGAAGAGAACCCCAGTGTGAGCAGGTCCCATGCCCCCACAGCCCCCCCGTCCTGTAGGAAGAAACCTAAAAACTCTAATTAATAAAATAACCTTCAGGGTGGGAAAAGGGGCCCCCAAAGGACAAGCACCCCATCACAAGCGAGCAGGGGAGGAACAGGCCGAAGCCATGGACATTAGATGACTGCTAGACGCCAATAACACGGGCCCGATCCACAAGAACATGGATTCCAAGCAGCGACTCTCTATCCTCACTGACATGGTAGATTATTGGGAGTCAGGTAGGGCCGCACACAACCTGCCAACACCTGAGGAACACAAACAAAGCAGTTTACAGTCAACACCACATTGTTGTGTTCACCTTCAGCAAAGCCCGAGACAGAATGAACCGGTCTTTTTCTCAAACCCCCCACCTCCAAAAACATAAACAGGGGGCCCACCCAAACCTCAGTGTGACCCCTGAGGAACACAGAGGTGAGTGGCCAGTCTCTGCAATTACTCTACATGTATGCATGCTGCACAGTATCACTTCTCCTTCCCGGGTGCAGGGAAATGCCATACACTGTACTCTCATACGCTTTATTCTCTAGATGGACACTGCACAGTACCACTTCTCCTGTCCTATATACTGGGGTAATTCTCAGTATCTGCTATTTTTTCTGTATAGAAAGACACTGCACATCCACTTCTCCTGCAACCCTCATACTGCTATTATTCTGTAAGAAAACACTGCACATACCATTTCCTGTCCATAATGCTGGGGATAATTCTCAGTATCTGCTATTATTCTGTAAGAAAGAACGCACAGTACCACTTCTCCTTTTCCAAAATCTGGGGGGAATTCTCAGGATCAGCATAATTCGTATAGAAAAAACCCGCACATACCACTTCTCCTGTCCATAGCTGGGGGAATTTTTCAGTATCTGCTTTTTTTCTGTAAGAAAACACCACAGTACCACTTCTCCTGCGACTCTCAGTATCTGCTTTTATTCTGTATAGATGGACACTGCACAGTACCACTTCTCCTGTCCTATATGCTGGGGTAATTCTCAGTATCTGCTTTTATTCTGTATAGAAAGACACTGCACAGTACCACTTCTCCTGCGACTCTCAGTATCTCCTATTATTCTGTATAGATGGACACTGCACAGTACCACTTCTCCTGTCCTATATACTGGGGGGGGAATTCCAGGGCAGCTTAAATTTTGTATAAAAGACACTGAAAATACCACTTCTCCTGCCTATAAGCTGGGGTAATTTTCAGTACTGCTTTTATTCTGTATAAAAGACCGCACATACCCCTTTCTCCTGCACCCCAGTATCTGCTATTTCTGAAAAGACACTGCACATACCACTTCTCCGTCCCCATTACTGGGGGTAATTTTCCCGGAAAGCTAAATTCTGTAAGAAAGACCTGCACATACCATTCCCTGTCCATACTGGGGTAATTTTCCCGATCGCTTTTAATTTTGTATAGATGGACACTGCACATACCCTCTCCTCGACTCCGTATCTTCTATTTTCTTACCAAGACATTTCCAGAACCCTTCTGTCCTGGGGTAATTCCATATCTCTTTTATTTTGTTAATGACCGCACAGTAAACCAAATTCCCCTCCTAAAAATGCTGGGTAAAACCAGACGGGTTTATTTTTAAAAAACACACGCCCAACACCACTTCTCCTTCCTATATCTGGGGGGGAATTCTCAAGGGTCACTATAAATTTTTGTAAAGAAAAACACTGCACGACCACTTTTCCCCTCCCCATACGGGGGAATTCCATATCGGGTTTTATCTGTAAAACGGACACGCACAGACCACTTCTCCGTCCTTATGCTGGGGTAATTCTCAGATCTCTTTTCTTTTGTAAGAGGACACGCACGTACCCACTTTTCCTTTTCCCATACGGGGTAATTCTCAGTATCTGCATTTTTGTATAAATGGAAACGCACATTAACCACTTTTTCCCCCTCCTATATGCTGGGGTAATTCTCATAATTTCTATTTTTCTGTAAAATGGTACTGCCGTACCACTTCTCCGTCCAATCGGGGTAATTCCATACTGCTATTATTCGTATAAATGGACACTGCACATACCACTTCTCCCTCCCATATCTGGGGAATTCTCATATCTGCATTATTTTGATAGATGGACACTGCACAGTACCCCCTTTTTCCTTGACCTCAGTATCTGCTATTTTTCTGTATAGATGTACACTGCACAGTACCACTTCTCCTGTGACTCTCAGTATCTGCTATTATTCTGTATAGATGAACACTGCACAGTACCACTTCTCCTGTGACTCTCAGTATCGCAAATTTTTCTGATAGATGGCACGCACAGTACCACTTCTCCCGGACCTCATATCGCTATTATTCTGTATAGAGAACACTGCAAAAAACCACTTCCCTGTACTCTCAGTATCCCATTATTCTGTAAGTGGACACTGCCAATACCAATTCCCTTTTTATATGTGGGGGGAATTTAGTATTTTTTTAAAAATTTTTTAAAAAGAAGTAATTTTAATAGATTGCATTATAGCATAATGCACTGCACAGTACCCCTCTCCTTCCTTACTGGGTAAATCCAGGATCAGTATAAAAAACTGTATAAAAGACACTGCCCCCAGTACCACTTCTTTCCCGCCTTTAATTGCTATTATCTTATGAGAACACGCACAGTACCACTTCTCCTTGACTCCATATCTGCTATTATTCTGTTAGATGAACACGCCAAAACCACTTCTCCTGTAAATCTCATATCGCTATTATTTTGTATAGTGAACACTGCACATAAACCCCTTCTCCCGGACTCTCATATTGCTATTATCTGTATAATAACACCACAGTACCACTTCTCCTGGACTCTCATATCGTTTTAAATTCTGTAAAAGAACACTGCACAGTACCACTTCTCCTGTGACCTCAGGATCGCATTATTTTTGTCGATGGGCACTGCACAGACCACTTTCCTGTTCCTCGTATTGCTATTATTTTTAAAGATGGGCACTGCACAGTACCCTTCTCCGTGATCCCGTATCTGCTATTATTCTGATAAAGGGCACTGCACATACCCCTTCCCTGCACTCCATTTTCTCATTACTGTATAGATGGAACGCACAGGGAAAACCCCTTCTCATGTTCTATATGCTGGGGTCATTCACATTTAGTTGACTTAAAATTTCAAGAAATTATGTTCATCCTGATATTTCAAACAAAAGCCAAATCTCCCGAGCTTGTTGTGTCCTGATGTGTTGATGAGTCGCTGATGTTGTAAAATTTGTCGATGTGTTAGCGAATCACTTTAGTGTTAGGTAGTCACTGAGTGTGTAGTTAGTCACGAGTTGGGGTAGCGAGCACGATGGGTAAGGGAGCACTGAAGTGGGGAGTGACACTGATTGTGTGTAGTGTATCACGAGTGTGTGTAGTGAAATCATGATGTGTGTATGTAGCACTGATGTTTTGTAAATGTACACTGAGTGTGTGTATGTAGTCACGATGTGGAAATAATCCTGAAGGTTGGGAGTGAGTCACTGATGTGTGGGTAGTGTATTCCCCCGATGTGTATTATGAGTCTGATGTGTGGTATGTATCAGAGTGTTGTAGTGTAGTTCCCCTGATGTGTGATGTATCATGATGTGTGTGTATTAGTCACGAGTGGTAGTGTAGCCTGATGGTGGTATGTAGTCCCCCTGATGTTGGTTTTGGGTTTTTCACTGATGGTGTACGATCACTGATGGTTTAGGTTTGTCACTGAGTTTTGTGTAAGGTTTTTCTGATTTGTTGTAAATTTGTCATGTTGGGTTAGGGTTCACTGATGTGTGTAGTGTAGTCACTGGGGGGTGTTGAGGAGCACTGATGTGGGGGTAGGTATACTGATGTGTGGTAGTGATTTACTGATGGTTGGTAGTTATCCTGAGTGTGTGTAGGGAAAATCGCTGATGTGTGTGTATGTAGTCGCGTGTGTGGGAGTGAGTCCCCTGATTGTGGTATGTAGTCACATGGTGGGAGTGAAGCACTGAGGGTGTAGCGAGTCACTGAGTGTGTAGTGTAAGCACTGATTTTGGGGTTAGTGTAGTCCCCCTGATTGGAGTGAGTCAAGATTGTTTGTAGTGTAGTCTATGTTGGTTAGTGTAGTCCTGATGTTTGGGGTAGGTATCACGGTGTGTGTTGGGTCACTGATTGTGTATGTAGTCATTGTGTGGTTTGGTCACGATGTGGTGTAGTGTAGCGCTGATTTTGGGAAAGATCACTGATGTGTGTGTTATCATGATGGGTATGTAGTCCCCGATGTGTGTAGTTTTACACTGTGTTGTGTAGCGTAGTCACTGATGGGTTTTATGGGGTTTACTATTGTTGTAGGAGTCCTATGTTGTGACGTAGCACTGATGTTTTTGTAGTCACTGATTGGGGTGTAGTGTAGTCACTGTGTTTTTTTAGCGGTCACTGTGTGTTTGAAACGAGTCACGAGTGTGTAGGGGAGTCCGATGTGGTAGGAGTCACTGATGTGTGTAGTTATCAATAGTGGTAGTTGCACTGGGTTGGTGTAGTGATCACTGAGTGTGGTAGTGTAGTCCTATTTTGTAGTGTAGCACGAGTTGTATGTAGTCACTGAGTGTGTTTAGTGTAGTCCGATTGGTAGTGTAGCACTGATTGGTATGTAGTCACTGAGTTGGTAGTGATCACGAGGGTTTTGTAGTGTGTCACTGATGTGTGGAGTGAGTCACTGATTTGTATGTATCCTGATGTGGTTAGGTTTTTCCTGATGTTGTGTATGGTCCTAGTTGGTAGCGTAGTCCGTTTTGTGATGTAACCCCGATTGTGAGTGTATCACTGATTTGGAATGTAGTCACTGATGTGTTAGTGTATCACTGATTGTGTGGAGGTAGTCACTGAGTGTGTAGTGAACACGATGTGTTTTGAGCACTGATGTGTGTGTAGTGTAGTCACTGATGTGTGTGTAGTGTAGTCACTGATGTGTGTGTAGCGAGCACGATGTGGAGGGGAGTCCTGAGTGGTTGATGCAGTCCGATTGTGTGTAGTGTAGTCACGATGTGTTATTAGTCACTGAGGTGTGTAGTGTAGTACGATGGTTAGTGTAGTCCAAGATTGTTGTAGTTATCACTGATTTGGTGTGTGTGAGTCACTGATGGTTTTGGGAGGTAGTCAAAAGATGTTTATGTAGCACTGATTGTTGTATGTAGTCCTGATGTGTGTAGTGTAGTCACTTATGTGTGTGTAGTGTAGTTGTCCGATGGTTTAGTGTATCACTGTGTTTTTAGTTATCACTGTGTGTGTAGTGTAGTCACTGATGTGTGTAGTGTAGTCACTGATGTGTGTAGTGTAGTCACTGATGTGTGTAGTGAGTCCTGATGTGGTAGTGAATCACTGAGGTTTTGTAGTGTATCGCTGATTTTGGGGTAGTGTTTCGCTGTGTGTGTGTAGCTAGTCACGAAGTTGAGTGTACACGATTTTGGGTTTTATGAGCACGATGTGTGTAGTGTGTCACTGATGTGTGTGTATGTATCACTGATGTGTGTGTAGGTAGTCACTGATGTTTAGTGTACACTGATGTTGTTAGTGAGTCATGATGTGTGTGTATTCACTGAGTGTAAATGTAGTCACTGAGGGTGTATGGATCACCGATTGTGTAGGAGCACGAGGTTAGTGTATCACTTATTTGTGTATGTATGTATCACGATTTTGTGTTTAGTGTAGTCACTGATTTTTAGGGATTACTGATGTTGTGTAGTGAGTACGATGTGTGTAGTGTAGTCACTGATGTGTGTAGTGTAGTCACTGATGTGTGTGTAGTGTAGTCACTGATGTGTGTGTAGTGTAGTCACTGATGTGTGTGTAGTGTAGTCACTGATGTGTGTGTAGTGTAGTCACTGATGTGTGTAGTGGTTGTCTGATGTGTGTGAAATGTAGTCACTGAGTTTGGGGTAGTGATCACGATTTGTGTAGTGTAGTCCCCCGATGTGTGAGGTAGTCACGATGTGTTATTTTTCACTGATGTGTTATTGTCACTGATGTTTTGGGATGAGCACGAGTTGAATGTACACGATTGTGTAGTGTAGTCACTGATGGAAAATGTAGTTACGAGGTGTGTAGTGAGTCACTGATGTGGTAGTTTGGGACACTGATGTGGTATGTAGTCCTGATGTGGTAGTGTATCACTGGTGTGAGTGTAGTCACGATTTGGGGTAGTTACACTGATGTGTGTGTAGGTGTCACGGGTGTGTATTTTAGTCACTGTGTGTGTAGGTAGTCCCTGATGTGTTATGTGTCACTGATTTGGTGTAGTGTAGTACGATGGTGTTGTGTTGTCACTGTGTGTAATGTGTCCCCGATGTGTGTAGTGAAATCACTGAGTTGGTATGTAGTCATGAGTTGGTAAGCACTGATGTGTGTATGTATCACTGTGTTGTAGGTAGTTACTGATGTTGTTAGTGAAATCACGATGGGTGTAGCGATCACTATGGTGTGATGTAGCACTGTGTGGAGTGTATTACTGATTGTGGTAGTGTAGCACTGATGTGGGGTAGCGTAGTCACTGATGTGTGTGTAGTGTAGTCTGATGTGTGTGATACACATCTATAGGTTATGTGTCTATTACACATTCTTTTGGTCAGACGTGTCTATGGGTGCGATATCAGTATAAATGCAATATATCCATATCAGACCAATTGACGTGTATAGGTCAGCAGCGTTGGGGTCAGCACTGTTGGGGTCAGCACCGTTGGGGTCAGCACCGTTGGGGCACACTGTTTGGGGGGCAGCACTGTTGGGCACACCCTTGGGGCACACCGTTGGGGCACACCGTTGGGTCACACCGTTTGGGGTCTGCTCTGTTGGGGTCAGCACCGTTGGGGTCAGCACTGTTGGGGTCAGCAAAACCCTTGGGGCAGCCCGTTTCGGGCAGCACTGTTGGGGGTCGCACGTTGGGGGCAGCACTGTTGAGGTCGCAAAACCCTTTGGGGCACACTGTTGGGGGCACACCTTGGGGTCACACGTTGGGGGACACCGTTGGTCACACTGTGGGGGCACACCGGTGGGGTCAGCACCGTTGGGGTCAGCACCGTTGGGGTCAGGAGGTTACTCTGCAGCTTTGGGATTTGCGGTTGCTCTTGTTTTGTGTACGTTGTCACTTGAGGTCATGGAGTCAGTAGCGGCAGGGACAGCGCTGCTGACTGTAAACATGAAGCCGGCTCAGCCCCAGGTGGGTTGTGGGTGCAGACAGACGAAACTTGTTCCAGCCGGCCAGAACTCCAGACGAGTGCAGCCCCCCCCCCGCTCTCTCCCCCCCCCCCCCCCCCCCAGCCCCCCCCCCCCCTTTCCCCCACCCCCCGCTCTCCCCCCACCCCCCCACTCCCCCCCCCAGCTCTCCCCCCACCCCATCCCCCCCCCCACTCTCTCCCACCCCCCCCACTCCCCCCCCCCCCCACCTCTCCCCCCCCCAGCTCTCACCCCCCCCCCCATCTCCCCCCCCCAGCTCTCTCCCCACCCCCCCCGCTCTCCCCCCACCCCCCCGCTCCCCCCCCCAGCCCCCCCCACCCCCAGCTCACTCCCCGCCCCCGCTCTCCCCCCACCCCCCCCCCGCTCGCCCCCCCCCCCCCCCTCTCCCCCAGCTCTCCCCCCCCCCCCCCACCTCTCCCCCCAGCTCTCTCCCCCCACCCCCCTCTCCCCCCCCCACCCCCCCTCTCCCCCCCCCCAGCAAAAGGGACGGGGGAAGTGGCACTGTGCACTGTCCAACAATCTAAAAAGCGATAGTGAGGGATCACCCACAGCAAAAAGGGAAGAGAGAAGTGACTTCACTGTCCATACACATCTAAGAAGAGCAGATGGAGGATCACCCCCAGCAAAAGGACGGGAGAAGTGGTACTGTCACTGTCCTACACACTAAGAAGAGCAGATAGGAGGATCACCCCCAAAAAGGGGCGAAGAAGTGGGACTGGCAATGCCATTCATACTAAGAAGAGCAGAAGTGAGGATGACCCCCACAAAAGGACGGAGAAGTGGGACTGTGCACGTCCCCAACACACTAAAAAGCAATAGGAGGGTGAAACCCCCAGCAAAAAGGGACGGGGGGGAAATGGGACTGTGACTGTCCCTACACAACAAAAAAAGAGCAATATTTAGGTCACCCACAGCAAATGGACGGGGGAAATGGCCCCGTGCACTGTCCTACAATCTAAGAAAGCAATAGTGAGGATGACCCCCAGCAAAAGGGACGGAGAAGGGGACGTGCACTGTCCATACACATCAAGAAGAGAAAATAGTGAGGGGTACCCCCCAGCAAATGGACGAAGAAGTGGGACTGTGCACTGTCCATTTCACATCTAAGAAAAGCAATAGGAAGATGACCCCCCCAAAAGGGAGGGAGAAGTGGGACTGTGCACTGTCCAACAAAATCAAGAAAGCAATAGTAAGGGTCACCCCCCCGCAAATGGGACGGAGAAGTGGGACGTGCACTGTCCAACCATCTAAGAAAGCAGATAGGAGGATACCCCCCGCAAAAGGACGGAGAAGGGGACTGGCACTTTCCCCCTACATATCAAGAAAAGCAATAGTGAGGGCACCCCCAGCAAAAGGGACGAGAGAAGGGTACTGTGCACGTCCTACACACTAAGAAACAGAAGGAGGATGACCCCCAGCAAATGGGACGGGAGAAGTCACTGTGCACTGTCCATACACATCTAAAGAAAGCAGATATGAGGAGACCCCCCCAAATGGGACGGAGAAGTGGACTGTGCACTTCCATACATATCAAGAAGAGCAGATAGTGAGGATCAAACCCCCCCAAAAGGGAGAGAATGGTACGGGCCTGTCCATACACATCTAAAAGAGCAATAGTGAGGATCACCCCCAGCAAAAGGGACAAGAAGTGGCCTGTCACTGTCCATACACAACCGAAGAGCAATAGTGAGATCACCCCAGCAAATGGGACGGGGAAGTGGCCGTGCACTTTTTCCAACACATTAAGAAGAGCAATAGTAGGAGACCCCCAGCAAATGGGGCGGGAGAAGTGGGGACTGTGGGACTGTCCATACACACAAAAAGAA
>JAODAL010021882.1:0-65989 GCA_025379985.1 Phyllomedusa bahiana
ACATCCCGGGTAACGATTCCGGAGGTGGATCCACGTGACCACCGCAGGCGATGGCGTAAGCCCCTCCAGGGAGTGGAATCTAAGTGGGGACCCGGTTTTTTCACCGAGCCCGCCACAAAGCGGGATGGTCTTTGCGGCGGGGTGTCCACCGGTCACTAACACTGGCGGGGGCTTGCCTGCGGTGGCGGCCAAGGGTGCGAGGTACAGGAACGGCAGGCGGGGCTGTAGTCGAGGACAGACAGAAGGTCAGGACAGGCGGCTCTGGTTCGTGGAGGGTAACAAGCAGGTGGTGGGGGCAGGCGGCAAGGTTCGTAGACGGTAGACGTAGCAGAGGGTCGGTACCAGGAAGGCAATACTGGAACGTCAGAACACTTTCACCAGGGGTTATGAACACCAAGGGATCCGGCGAGGGCCGGCAGGAAGTGACCGGCAAATAGGAGCAGGCCCGGCAATAAACCAATTACCGGGCACTGCCCCTTAAATTCAAATTGCCGGCGCGCGCGCGGCCCCTGGGGGCGGAGCTACGCGCCGGGACACGGAAGCAGCCTGAGCAGGAGGGGTGGCCGGGTAAGTGCATGGCCGGCGGGGACGGGGAGGCGAGCGGAACCCAAAACCCGACGTGCGGGACGGGGGCTCCGCTCGGTGCAGGAGCACGGGCGCGCCTGCGACCCGGGACAGTGGTCGCAGGGGCGTCCGTGACATTTATCAATGCACAAATCTCATTGAGATTTCTTTTTTTATTTGCACTGTTTGACTTAATACTAATTAGTCCAAAGGACAGGAGTAGAATGAGAGCACCCAGGGTTTGAACACTCAGGGCCACATGTATGAATCTGTTTAGGTCTAAAACTCACTTTTTTGCCCATAGGTTACTATGGGCAAAAGAGTGAGTTTTAGACCTAAACAGTTTTCATACATGTGGCCCTCAGTAGCTACCTGAGACGAGAGGTGATGTCTGAGCCTGGGTGAATAGGATTGAGCAGCTCTCAGCCCTGGTCGTATTCCCTGTAGATGAGCTGTAAACAATGGATCACTAAAGGAGCAGCTAAAACAAAAATGGTGCAGACTTTTTAAGAATGATGAATGAGGAAAATGTTTATTATTTAATTTTCAAACGTCCCACGTCAATTTTACTTCTGGGCAAAACCCCTTTAAGTAATCAAATTCAGCAGGGGGTAACTCATCATGGTTGGAGGCAGCTTGGTGCAATCAAATAAGAAAAAGCGCAGGGAGAGATAGTTAGTAACCAGGAGAAACTTGTGTACACTGACAGAAGATAACATTTAATTATCTCCTGAACAAATCAAAATCAATGTAATAGTATCATTTACTTTTCCCTACATGTTAAAAGTTAATCATTGTGGTGAAAAAAATCCTTTAATAGTCGTCTCTATATTGAGGCTGACTGAATATCGCTGATAATTAAGCACACTTTTGCTGGCTGTAGTTAAAATTTGTTAAATAATTCACGTAATTGTAAATAAAACGTCTGGGGATGTATCTGAGGTTGTTTTAAGTGTGTAATTATCAGTTAGGGGATGGTTGGATTGTTTAACGGGCTGTGAAATAATTCAGATGATCACTTGCATACCTTTCACTTTTTCGCAGTAAGTTTACTTTAGCATAGCCCATCGTCATGAGCTCGCCCTAGGACACATGATAACAGAACGAGGCCACCGAGCACGAGTCTAATAGTGTGAATACTCTACACTTGGCTTATATGTCACAGTGTATTGCTTTATAATTACAAATACGAAAAGTTAATGGTCTTAGACCAGGAACATCTGCTTATACATTACATTACCCATCACAGAGGATATCACTTCCTAAGGGAGATTTGACTGCTATTTTAATGTCTCATTCACAATCTATGACCACAGAACTTTGCAAAGTAGACATTTTAATTCACCGGTAGAACACTGTGACTCAATAATGCCAAGTCTAAAGTTTAACATGAAATTTTAAAGATACATTATCTTCAATTCACTCAGTTTTCAACTTTGTTAAATCATTACCCCATCTGATCATACTGATCTTGTGTTACAGTCTGTACAGTCTGTATTATAATACAGATGAGGGCAGCCACTCAAGCTGGTTTGCATTGGAAATAGTCCACCAATATCTTCTCTGATGCATCCCTCATGGTTTAGCTAAGCTCTAATAAGGGTACAGAGCCATGGTGCAGAAACTGAGTGGCCAAGAGGCAGCCATGGTGATGTTACAAACTTTACTGACATGCTCTTCTAGTCGTCCTGTTTTGCAAGCAAAACCATGCAGCCAATAATGAAGACCCTATAATAATAATATTTACATATCGCCAACATATTCCGCAGCACTTTACAATGTAGAGGGCATACAGACAAAAATAAACATTACACAGTAAAAAGCTACTTACAGATCAGACAGAAGGGGCCTCATGTATGAAAACTGTCTAGATCTAAGACTTTCTTTGTTGCCCATAGCAACCAGTCAGAGCGCCCCTTCCATTTCCTATAGTGCTCTGAAAAAATGAGAGGGAAGCTCTGATTGGTATTAAGCTACTTACAGATCAGACAGAAGGGGCCTCATGTATGAAAACTGTCTAGGTGTAAGACTTTCTTTGTTGCCCATAGCAACCAGTCAGAGCTCCCCTTCCATTTCCTATAGTGCTCTAAAAAAATGAGAGGGGAGCTCTGATTGGTTGCTATAGGCAACAAAGAAAGTCTTACACCTAGACAGTTTTCATACAAATGCTCACAAGAGCTTACAATCTATGTGGGAATCGAGGTGAAACGAAAGGTGAGAAGTACCTGGTTTACAATATAGTCCAGCCATGTTTCATAAATATAGGATACTTTACATGAAAAGGACACCCAGACAGTACATCTATATTCTGATAAGTGTTGTTAGCAATTAGGCATCTTGGAAGGTCTGTCTGAAAAGGTGCATTCTCAGGGCACACTTAAAACTGTATTAGGACTTTGCCTAATCTTACAGGGTAGCATGTTCTAGAGAACTGGTGCAGCACATGCGGAGTCTTGGTGGAGAACATGGAATATTCAGATGATTGAGGCATTTAATTAAAAAAAAGCAACAGAACAGAGAGACTGGATAGAGTAGTAGACAGAGATGAGGGAAGAGATGTAGGGGATGCAGCGCTATGGAGAGCTTTATGGGTGATTATGTTGTATTCTGTACTGAATGGGCAACCAGTGCAGTGACTGACACAGGGTAGAGGCATCAGTATAGCCGCTGGAGAGAAAGATGAGCCTGACTGCTGCATTCAGGACAGATAGGAGAGGGGAGAGTTTACAGAAAAAGAGACCGATAAGCAAGGAGTTACAATAATCAAGACAAGATAATGTGGGATAGTGGACCAGCCTCACTGTGTTTACCAAGTAAAATCCCATGTATGATAGTTGTGAAATGTTCCATTGTATTCTGCTGTTTGGCCACAAGATGCCGCTATTTCTGGTTTCTGGTATATGTAAATGAGAGACATGTTATAAGGCTGGCATATGGCTGCGGCCATTTTAGATGTTCCTGAGAGACTCAGAGAGAGCAGAAGGAGACAGTAACTGAGCAAGAAACGACCCAGCTTTCCCTGAATCTGCCAGGCTCGGGACTAAGAGTTGTTCCAGAGACATAAGAGAGCCTGACTGCCTACATGGACGTTGTTCACCGAGAGAGCTTCCTGACGAAATAGAGAGGAACGTCTGCATCTAGTCCATCAGCTTCATCAGTAAGGATCTGCACCTAAGAACAGAAATTGTCGGCCATCATAAAGGTACATCAACGGATGCGTGCACGCCAACAAGCTCAGAACTGAGAGGAGGCCTGCTATTAGTTTAGCTAGTTCAGGTTTAGTTATAGGCTAAAGGGGGGTTTTCAAAGGACACCTTCCTGTGGAGGACTTGGAAAAGAGTTTGCTATCACACCACTATCCAGGTGAACTGATTCACCTGTAAGAGAAATTTTGTATCACATGTGCCTTTGGGAGGGAAGCAGGTAAATTCAGTTAAGTTGTAAGCTGCTGCGCTGCACCGCGGGCACGCCCACAAACATCATCACACACAATCTTTCCCGTTGGTGCTTATGGTATTAACAGGTAAGGGATATCGGCCTTTCTGGAACTAATGGGCAGGTAAAGTTATCAGGCATCCAGAGGATACACTCCTGGCGGCGCCCTGTGCAGCACAGGGGCCCGAGATACGTATTTGTACACCTGTGTTTGGTGGAATTGTTCACCATCCTGTTCCAGAAAGTTCAGTAAAACAAACCGTTGTTGAGCTGGTGTTGGAGTCGTGTTCTTCGTCCATGACTTCGCTGTATTCCGGTAATCCTGCCTCGGTGTTCGACTTACAATAGTATAAGAGCAACAATAGAGTTTTTGTTGTTTTTGTTGTTTCCACAGTGAGAAAAGGACGGAATCTCAAGATGTTCATGAGGTGCCCGTAACAAGAGTAGGAAAGGGTTTGGATATAAGGAGTGTAGGACAGATAAGAATCTAGTATAACTCCAAGTTAGTGGCCTACTGCCTAGGAGTTATGGTGGTGTCACACTGAAACAGAAATAGCGAGGTGAGGTTGGTCAGTAGATTGGCGAAATGACAAGAAGTTCAGCTTGAGTGAGATTTACTTTGAGATATAGAGAGGACATGATATCAGAGACAGTGGACAGACAGTCACTGGTGTTTTGTAGCAGGGCGGGGGTGATGTCATGGGAAGAGGTGTATAACTGAGTGTGGGCCAAGCCAACATCAGTCCAACACTGCATTGGCCATATGATTTTCAATTGCACCGCAACCGTATCTTGCCCTCCTGGCTTCTGCACCATGGGATCCAACCCTTTTGCTATCAGTACCTCCCATATGGAATTACTGATGATTATGACAGTACTAATTGGGATATTTTATTTGTTGATAATTACATATTTTCCTATGTTTGATATGGAAAAATATATGCTATCAATAACAAAATTTATATACGTTTATTTTAGATATATTTTATAATTACAGAATTTTTAGCTATTAACCCTTTAAGGCACCCTGACGTTCCTGAATGTCATGGTTCACTTCCTGCTAATGCACCATGATGTCCAGGGAAGTCATGAAAGCTTTCTGTCTCCCTGTGCAGAGATAAGATGAAAGCTTTATGCTAATTGCTGTTTCTGACAGCTAATTAGCTCAGCTTCACAGCAGGTGATCAATCATTGCAGTCCAAGGATCACTGCTGAGGATCACTGGGATTGGTCAGTCAGTCTGCTGACTCACCCATTACAGCTGATCCATGTCCTGGGGCTCTGCTCTGTGTGAGAGAGTGAGGAGATCGTATTTCTGTGCTGGGTCCTAGTGCCCTGTGCTGCGATCTGGGCTGTCACAGCCTGAAATACTTTATTAACCCCTCCACTGCCTAATCACTTCACTGCCCCTGTGATCTATTTGTGGCAGCTGTCTGATCAGACAGTTTGCCACTTTCAATTCCAGCAATTTTCTGCCAGTGATCATCACTGGCTCATACAGTGAAAAACACACAAAAAAATTAACCCCTTCATTGCCAAGTCCCTGTTCCCCTCACTCATATTGTTATAGATGTCTGATCAGTTAAAAAGACAGTTTGTTACTTCTGTTCCCACATCTGTCACTGCCCATCACTACCCCAATAAAGCCAAAAAAAATATTCAAAACAAAAAGGTTCCCCTTCAATTCTGAGGCCTGTGGAAGAGTCAAAAAGCGCATAGGGCCCACAATTTGGGATTTTTCAAAAAACGCATAATAAGGAAAATTTTTGAAAAATTTCTTGGTAAAATCTCAGGTTCCAATAAAAATGAACAAAATGGGAAATCGAAAAAAAGTTAAAATTTAAAAATTTCATTTTCACTTTTCTTTAAAATTTCTGTGAAATCCCAAAAGGGGTTAAAAAAATTTCCCCAAATGCTTTTTTTGCTATGTTAAGGGGGTAATTTTATGAAATGGGTCTTTTTAGGGGGTTCTAATTACAAGCCCCCCAAAACCACTCAAGGGGCCGGTTTCCCCCCAAAAAAAAATTCTGTTCTGCGTTTTCTTAAAATTTTAAAAATTTGCTACAAAATTTTTAAACCCCCCAAATGTCTTAAAAATAATAGGATTTTAAAAAAATATGCCAACAAAAGTAGACATATGGTAGATGTTCTTATTTACTTTTTTGTTTAGTGTGACTATGTTCTTGCACACAAAAATTTGTTAAATTTTGAAAATGGCAAATTTTTTTCCAAATTTCAAAAAAAATTCGATATTTTTCACACCAAAAAAGGGATTTTATCGACCAAAATTAATTGCTAAATTAAACAAAATTGTCACGAGAAAACAATCTCTGAACACATGAATGGTGAAGGTTGAAAAGTTTTACAATAAAGTGGCACATGTCAGTTTTGAAAAAAGGGTTTGGCCTTAACCCCAAAAACAGGCTTAGACCTTAAACGGTTAAACAAACATTGGATCTGATTTATCATTGTTTTTCGTCTAGACTGTCCTAAAAAGAGCCAAAATTTGACGGCAAGTGATTCAAGAATTTTTGTTAGGGGTGGTAAACACTTTATAAGATGCAAATCACTAAAGTCAGTTTTGTGCAGACACTGAATCAACCAGGAATACAAGAAGGCTTTAGCTCTGCAGCATTCAGATCTGTAAATGCTGCTCTGGGAATTCATATATTCTGTAACTCAGGATCAATACATGGTAATGTAAGGCTTTAACATGATTATGTACAATTTTATGTATATAACAGGTGATTAATGTTAGATTAGTTTATAACCTTTCCTGTCGTCAGTTTAATTTATTATTTTTATTATTATTTGATTATTTTTTTTACAGACAATCACTTAACCCCTTTATGCAGAAAAGGGCATAAAAAGACTCCAAACTGCGTGAACGGGGCATGGGGTGGGGAAATTTCCCTAGCTGCCGGATCAAACACTCTCATCCCCCCCTAATTATTATTGGGTCCCTGGGGAAGCCAGCTGAACTTTCAAATATTGCAATGTGGGGTGAATCCCTTGCGGAGCCAACATCCTCTGTATCTCGGGGTGGTTGTATGTCAGCCAGGGGCCTGCTGTGTGCCACCTGGTCTGGAATCTTTTTCCCAATTTTACAATCCTTTCCTGGGTTTGGGGTTTCTGTGCCCACAGTGTGCCATCATACCTGGTTTGAAGTCTTCTTATGCCTCATAAGGGTCTCTTGGTACCCAAAATGCGTCAGCATTGCCTTTTCTATGCCTGGATACTTTAAATAAAGATTTTTTATTTTTACATATTGTTGCTGGATCCATACCGTGTTCACACGGCTTTCACCACGAGTTAAAAAATTGCACTAACAGGAAATGTCTGGCGCAGGTAGATATTACGAGGAATATTTTTAGACAAAATCAGATCTGCAAGAAGATGAACATTTGAGCTTGTTTCAAACTGAACATAAATTGGGCATTTTTTACCAAATTGAGAAGATTTACAATGCATGCACTTAGATGGGGTATCAGGGTGACCAGAGATTAGGCTACAGGAAAGACAGACCTAAAGCCTAGGAGCTATAGTCCAATGTTCAGGGAAAGGGAGGTTGCAAGCAGCAAGGCCTATTGGCATATATGAATATGCTAATACATTACTTAGTGTAAAAAAAAAATGTAAGACAGTTATCCCTTCATGGGATTTAAAAAAAAGTAAAAATCTTTAAAAAGTGCAGAAAAAGTCAAATAATAAAATAAAAATAAATATTTAATTAAAAAATTGTACATACATTACACACAAATAAAAACCCTACACATATTAGGTATCCACACAACTGTAATAACCTGTATTAAGTGTGAAATGTGAATGGTTAAAAAAAAAAATTTTGCAACAGTTTATAAGTGAACCTAAACTATTCCCCCAAAAAGTACAATGTGTCCCAAATAAAACGAGGCCATATACAACAGCGTCATTGAAAAAATAAAAAAGTTCCGACTGTTGAAACACAAGGAGGCAAATACTAAAAAAATCTGCTGGTCATTGAGTACTTTTCAGGCGTTTGGCTTAAGGGGTTAATACTGACCAGGCCGTCATCTTATTATAAAAATAAAAAAATATATTGCCCCTTTTCACATCTCTATAAGAAATGTTAAATTCATAACTGAAAAAATACCAAACTGTAACGACATGTAGGGTATTATTAATGTTGCATGATATAAAATGTGTTGTTTCTTTATACTTAAAGTTAATCTGTCAAATTTGTTTTTAAAAACAAGACTCTGATCCATATTCTTTTCTTCATCACCGTTTTTATTTTCTGATTGTAGATTTCTCCATTCTGTTATCTGTATATGATTGAGAGAAAAGCTTTCTTGTCTGCCCTGCTCATAACAGCATTTAGAGAGATGCTTTACAGCAGCTTCATGTACATATGTGAACAGGACCAGATCCATTGACTTCTATAGGAGAGTTTTCTAGGCATGCTCTGTGACCTGGGTCAGTGTGCAGGGAAAGCTAGAGGGTGAACTGTGACTATTTCCTATTGTGACTGGTGGATCCTGTGTTATCTATACACATTGGTGTCACCTTCAGTCTAACACTGCTTGTGCTGATAATCAGCAGACTACTGCAAATCTCTCTCTACAGAACAGAAAGTGTCAGACTGTTATTACGCATAGTGGCCAAAGTGAAAACTGCAGGACTTAAGTATTTTTTAAAATATTAAAAATAATCTGGAAAATGTAAAAAAAACATAACCAAAAAGTCTTAAAAATGTGTTAAACATAAAAACGCTAGTTAAGCAATTAGTAATTTTTTGCTGACACATTCCCTTTAATATCCTCTGGCACATGACTAGTGAACACCTATGATACATTTCCGGAGACTTTATGTTTTTCTGCTTTTTTTCTGGATCGCTGCTTTATGTTGCCTCTTGAACAGTTTCTCATACATCCATAGACTGTGCTAACTTCACTTACTGCTCTCCGGTGTTCTGCTTGAAGTGATAAAGTCTATTTTATTGCCTGAGACAAATCCATATAAAAGATTTCTCTATGGGTATTTATTTCTAAGAAAAACACATTTATCTTAAAGTCCATCTCATATAGTATTTTAGATAAATATAGCATTTAACTGTCAGGATGAAGGTCACTTGGGAAGTACGAATAGCCCAGCGGTGGTTAGTAGTCATTTGCTATTATTAGACAAATATAGAATTAACACACATGTTCTGTTTTTAACATTGTTCGGTTATCAAATGTCATAATGTACTGCAATATGTATTTATGTGATGAGAACTGCAAGATAAAATAATGATTTTGTGAAGTTTTTGGTCACTTAGACTAAATTGCATCCTAGACTGGATATTTATGTATATGACTAAGAGTAATCAGACCTTATAGTCAACCAATTCTATCACTGTACTGAAAGTCTATAAACATAACTTGTAGGTAATTTAGATAAAAACAACATAATATGCATCAACATAAGGGTCCAAAATAATTATGCAATAATCATTGGTGACCAAACGGGATATTATAGACAATCCATATTAACTAAGATATTTCTTAATCCAAAAGAGAAACTAAAGAGGAGGAAAAAAAAAATATGCTTCAAAGGTCACACAACAGCTCCAAAAATTACTTGAATTCCAACACATATCTGCCAAAATTTATGAGTTCAGGGGATTTAAGGGTCAGGATGTTTCAGGCAAAATAAAAAAAATTGCATTCATGCCTCAGTTGTAGTTATTACAAAATATACTTCTACACTTAGATAAGGAGGTATGATAACCAGGCTCATAACAGAGCCACTCACATAAACCCGCATGCCATGTTGATACACAGACAACTACAGTTGTGATAATCTATGATATCCCCTTTGGTCATCCTTGACTCTTGCCCAATTATTTTGGACCCTACATTGATGTACTGTATATTATGTTGTTTTTATCATGATTAACCAGTTCCTGGCCACTCATCCACCTTCTTGACACATCCATTATTTATTTTTAGTACGTGCAGGTTTAAACGCAATAATGCTCGATTATTCTACTCATTTGTTTTTGCCTTTTTCAGTGATACAAGTTTATATTTTTATGTATTTTTTTTTAAATAATATGAGGGAAAATAGTAAACAAAAAAAATTAAGTCTGTTCATTTTTATGCAATAAAATAAGTTTTATAATTTGTGTGTTTTTGATTAAATTGTTTCATTTTTTTCCTTTATTTTACATATAGTGCTCCCATCCTTCCATTTTCCATGTAACTGCTGTTGATATATTAGCCCCAGTTACAAAGAAAATACAACCTACTGTTCTAACTGCAGAGCTGATCTGGGTCTAAGCACTGTAAATACAACAATCGAAAAGGCAGGGATGGTAATAAACAGTGCCACTGACAGCCAGCTCTCCCCTCTATGTAGTGGAATTAATCAGTAATCCTGCTACATAGAAAGCTTGTGTCCGCTGGTAATTGCAGGCAGGAAACAGAGAAGGCTCCATTCCCTGCTGGCTAACCCCCCAGATGCCACGGCGTCTGAATGAATGACAATGAACAAATGAAATGGTGCCACTCACCGTATTTTAATTCAATCAGCATGCCCTGAGATGACATCGCAGGGTGCTAATCGTTTATACCATTTCCTGCCACAGAATGCAGGAATGCAGAAGGATGTACTAACGATTACCTCCCCCAGGGGAACACAAAGTAAAAGTAAAGAAAAAATTTAAATAAGTATAAATATAAATATATATATTTCACATGATTGGATTAGCCTCATTTGTAAAAATCTGATCTATTAAAATATACAATCATTTATCACAAATGCTAAGCACTGTAGAAGAAAAAAAATCCAAACTTCAAAGTTGCGTTTTTTTGGTCATTTCACATTTCCTAAAAATTTAGATAAAAAGTGAACAAAAATGTGCATTTATCCCAAAATGGTACCAATAAAAAGTAAATTTCAGCCCAAAAAAAATGCACTATTACTCAGGTCCATATGTGAAAGTACAAAAAAGTTATTGGTCACAGAAAATGACCCTGCAGCGCAAATTTAAAAGATAGGAAATGTTTGGATATTTTTACGGTACTAAAGCATAAAGAAAACCCTACATATTTGATGTTGCTGGAATTGTATCAACCTGCAGAATTCAGATGACACATCAGTTATACCGAAGAGTGAACACAGAAAAAACAAAACCCCCGCAAACATAGTGCAAGTACATTTTTTTTCACATTTCGGCCCTACTTAGATTTTTTTTCCAGTTTCCAAGTATATTCTATGGTACAGTCAATGACACTATTAGAAAGTACATCTTGTCCCACAAAATAAAAGCCCTGATATGTCTATGTAGATGGAAAAATAAAAAAAGTTATGGCTCTTGGAAGGCGAGGAGGAAAAAAAACTTAGAATCGTATTATTATGACCAGCTGTCAGGGAGGGATTAAAAGTTATTCCAAATCTTACTGTTATATATGTAAGTGAAATAAAAAGATACATTATAATGTTCACAATCTGCTGCTGATCCATAAATAGCTGCCATGTATTTACTACAAATCTAATGCAAATCCATTGCAAACTCCACATGTTAAATTCAAATATTGTTGTTTATCTTGACACCCCGTTGCTCAATGACAATTGTACTCCTTTACTATGGCAGTGCCCCAAAACAACCCAAAATGAGGCACAAGTAGGACTCTCTTATACAGGTCCCATCATCACTCTGCAGTTGCGGTGCACATTCTTTCCAATATGACTTATTTTATTTGAGCTAGTTACCTGAGGTCTACAGACTCCACAGGTACTCCATGTGGTCACAACCACACTGCAGATTAATTCCTATGTATATAGTCTAAGATGTTATAGCTAGAGATGGGCGAATTGATTCTAATGAAGTGGAATTCGTTTAGAATTTCAGGATAACTTCGGTTCTGAACGAAGTCGAAGTTTGGGGTACTTCGGGTGAACGAAGTGTGCTTTTGATTGATAAAATGACTGCGAGCACATGGCGCTACATGGGGCAAAGCACTCTGGGAGGAAGAAGGGCATAGCCTGCATGACATGTGCAGAGATGAAGCCAATCAGAGACCGGCGGGATTCTGTGACGTCACCGCACTATATAAGTCCGGGCGCGACGCTGGGAACTCATACCGCTCTCACTGTACTGATCAGGGAAGGTGCTTCCGCGGCTGATTGTTACTGAAGAACGATTTTTATACAGCGATTTTTGTGGGGTGTCTCAGCTTGTCTCAGAGACTGTTCTCTTAATGTTCTATTTCTGATTTTTTGGGTATTGGATCTGAAATCCAGTGTGCGTCCACTGCAGCTGCATACTCCTATTTGCTCACAGCACATTGAATATCCAAGGGGGATCTAAGCCAGTTCCTGTTGTATTCATTTAAAGAAACAGCGTTTTTACAATACAAATACCACTATCATTTTTGGCTGCTGAATTCTTTTGGCGCAATTTACATCCAGGGGTTAATTAAGCGTTGTTTTTCAGCTGTGGTGATCCCAAAAACCGTCATATTCAACGCCAAAATATATACATTTTTTCCTGTAGCATAATTCACAAGCAAAGGATTAATTACAATTTTATCTCTTGTTGTGTGGCGTAAAAAACACCGCATTGAACACGCTACAAAGCTACTAGTTTTGTGGTGGCTCAATTCTTTGGCGCAATTTACATCCAGGGGTTAATTAAGCGTTGTTTTTCAGCTGAGGGGATCCACAGAAACCGTCTTTTCACCGCCAAATATAAACATTTTTCCTTAGCTAATTCACAAGCAAAGGTTAATTACAATTTTATCTCTTGTTGTGTGGCGTAAAAACACCAATTGTAACACGCTACAAAGCTAATAGTTTGTGGAGGCTCAATTCTTTGCGCAATTTACATCCAGGGGTTAATTTAAGCGTTGTTTTTCAGCTGTGTGATCCCAAGAAACCGTCATTTTCAACGCAAAATATATACATTTTTCCTGTAGCATAATTCACAAGCGAAGGTTAATTACAATTTTATCTCTGTTGTGTAGCGTAAAAAAACACCAATTGTAACACGCTACAAAGCTACTAGTCTGTGGTGGCTCAATTGTTTGGCACAATTTACATCCAGGGTTCATTAAGCGTTGTTTTTCAGCTGTGGTGATCCAAGAAACCGTCATTTTCAATGCCAAAATATATACATTTTCCTGTAGCATAATTCACAAGCAAAGGTTAATTACAATTTATCTCTTGTTGTGTGGCGTAAAAAACACCCATGTAACAGCTACAAAGCTACTGTTTGTGGTGGCTCAATTGTTTGGCCCCCCCCCCCCCCCCCCCCCCACAACCCACCCCCCCCCCCCCCAAAAAAAAAAAAAAAAAAAAAAAAAAAAAAAAAAAAAAAAAAAAAAAAAAAAAAAAAAAAAAAAAAAAAAAAAAAAAAAAAAAAAAAAATTTTTAAAACATCCAGGGAAAAAAAAATTTTTTTTTTTTAAGCTGGGGCCCAAGAAACCCTTTTTCAACCCAAAATAAATACTTTTTTTCCCTTACAAATTCACAAAAAGGGAAAAAATTACAATTTTTATTTTTTTTGGGGGAAAAAAACCAAAAATTTAACCCAAAAATAGTTTGTGGGCTCAATTTTTGGCGCAATTTACATCCAGGGGTTAATTAAGCGTTGTTTTTCAGCTGTGGTGATCCCAAGAAACCGTCATTTTCAACGACAAAATATATAGGGCGACATGTATGAATTCGAATGCGTACTTTTTTTTTACTTGGGCCGACACTCCAGTTCTAAATAGATAAGAAGAGTGTAAACGAACAGATTTTGGCGTTACATAGATTTTTATGCGCCCAAATTTATGGGATAGAGTATAATGCGCAATTGGCGCACTAGATCCTATGTAATCGCCAATTTCGTAATATTCTACACTCCTGAATCCATAATTGGCATTGAAACATTAATGAGATCTGTTGTATTCAAATGCTAACTTTTTTTTTACTTGGTGCAACACCACAGTTTAAATGTATGATGGGAATTAACGACAGTTTTTGGCATTACTAAACTTAGTGCGCCAAGTTGGCGCAATTACCCTATGTCCCAACAAATTGGCTATACTTCTTATCACAAATATCTGTCGTATTCTACACTCTTCTATTCTTTGAAAAACCTTGTGTACGACGCCAAAGTAAAAAATTAGTGCATCCGATTTTCATAATTCTCCCTCTTAATGTTAATGCTGTTTATGAGATTCTGAGGATGTAGAATCGACAATTTTGGGCATTACAATTTAGTGCGCAAGTTTGGCGCATTATTAACTCTATGCCATACAAATGTTTGGCGATTAAAACTCTATGTATGCGCCAAAAACTCTCATATTGCGTTTTACAACTTTTATTCTATTTAGAACTGAGTGTCGCGCCAAGTAAAAAGAAATACGCATCGAATTCATACATTCGCCATACATTTTCCTGTAGATATTCACAAGCGAAGATTAATTACAATTTTTTCTTGTGTGTGGCGTAAAAAACACCGCATTGTAACACGCTACAAAGCTACTAGTTTGTGATGGCTCAAGTGTTTTGCTGCAATTTACATCCAGGGGTTAATTAAGCGTTGTTTTTCAGCTGTGGTGATCCCAAGAAACCGTCATTTTCAACGCCAAAATATATACATTTTTCCTGTAGCATAATTCACAAGCAAAGGTTAATTACAATTTATCTCTTGTTGTGTGGCGTAAAAAACACCGCATTGTAACACGCTACAAAGCTACTAGTTTGTGGTGGCTCAATTGTTTGGCGCAATTTACATCCAGGGGTTAATTAAGCGTTGTTTTTCAGCTGTGGTGATCCCAAGAAACCGTAATTTTCAATGCCAAAATATATACATTTTTCCTGTAGCATAATTCACAAGCAAAGGTTAATTACAATTTTATCTCTTGTTGTATGGCGTAAAAAACACCGCATTGTAACATGCTACAAAGCTACTAGTTTGTGGAGGCTCAATTCTTTGGTGCAATTTACATCCAGTGGTTAATTAAGCTTTGTTTTTCAGCTGTGGTGACCCCAAGAAACCGTCATTTTCACCGCCAAAATATATACATTTTTCCTGTAGCCTAATTCACAAGCAAAGGTTAATTACAATTTTATCTCTTGTTGTGTGGCGTAGAAAACACGCAATTGTAACACGCTACAAAGCTACTAGTTTGTGGTGGCCCAATTGTTTGGCGCAATTTACATCCAGGGGTTAATTAAGCGTTGTTCTGCAGTTGTACTAGTAAAAGAAACTTTGTTTTTCACCGCCACAGAAGAAATTCTGTAGCATAATTCATATCCGTATTCAGTAAAATACACAGAGTTTTTAAACGGCACATACAAGTCAATTTTTCCTGCCCATTTGTGGAGAGCAATTTATATCCAAGGGTTACCAAGTTTGTTACTGGGTTCATTTGGCGTCAAATACAGGGTGTGTTTTTATCATATATAGATATCTTCATTAAACAGTGTCTGTACATTTTAGAACAAACAGTATGTCAGACAGAGAGGTGGCAGGCTCTTCACCTGCGAGTGGCAGAGGCACAAACATTCCAGGCCCAGCTCGCAGCACAGCAAGGGGATGTCGCAGCATGGGTCACTCGGTGAGGCCACAACTGCCGCTGTCATCTAGCGGCCGTGTGTTGTTCAGCAACCAAATGGTTCTTGATTGGTTGACTAGGTCATCCACTTCCTCGCAGATGACATCTGACAACCCCAGCCAAGAGTCGGTGGGAACGTCAGACACAACCCTTAGTTGGCATGGCCCGGGAGTGGGTCACGCCCTCCCGTCCTCAACCCGCCTCTGTCCCATCCGGTTCCCTCAGCCAGAGATCTACTATGTGGTCTGGGCTCAGCGCCACTATATAGCGAGGATGAACAATTTGAGGAGGGCAGTCAGCAGCTACTTGGCAGCGAAGAAATGGGGCCTGTCCAAGTTGTTGGTACTGCAGTCCCTCCCTTTCCAAATGGTGGACGCTGCACCGTTCAGAGAACTAATGGCTTGTGCCGAGCCGAGATGGAGAGTTCCAAGCCGTAATTTCTTTTCCAAAACGGCAGTACCAGCATTTCATAAATATGTAGAACAGAAGGTGGGCCAGTCCTTGAGCTTATCGGTTTGTTCCAAGGTGCACGGCAGCGCGGACGTCTGGAGCTGTAACTACGGTCAGGGCCAGTACATGTCCTTTATGGCCCACTGGGTGAATGTGCTTCCGGCCCAGGCACACCAACAACTTGGACAGGAGACGCCGCTTTCTCCTCCACGTTGTCAAACTGCGACTCCTGCGCCAATGTCCACCTCCTCCTCCTCCACCACCATCTCAGCCTCCACAAGTACTGCTCCATCATACCACATGTGTAGGGCACAGCGGTGTCACGCAGTTCTACACCTGGCTTGCCTCGGCGAACGAAGTCACACAGGGGAGGAACTGCTCCACGTCATGCAGCAAGAAATCGATGTCTGGCTTTCTCCGCGCCAACTACAAATCGGAACCATGATGACGGACAATGGGAGGAACATGGTGTCCGCGCTGCACGAGGGAGGATGGTCCATGCGCCCTGCATGGCGCACGTGTTCAATCTGGTTGTGAAAAGGTTCCTGAAGTCTTCCACCGATTCAGAAGATTCTGAAAATGGCCAGGAAACTGTGCATGCACTTTATCCATTCGTACAAAGCCAGGAACACCCTCCTCGGGTTGCTGCGGCAGGCCTCCCCCAACACACTCTGATATGCGATGTTTCCACCGGTTGGAATTGCAGCCTGCACATGTTGGACCGACTGTATGAACAGAGAAAGGCATTAACGATTTTTTTGATGATCCAGGCAGACAGAAGTACTCCCCTTGTGTAACTTTGATGTCAGCAAGTGGCAGCTCATGCATGACACCTGCCGTTTGTTGAGGCCATTCGAGGAGGCCACGTTATTTGTCAGTCGCCAGGACTACGGGATGAATAACGTCATTCCACTGCTTCATGTCCTGGAACAGATGCTGAAAAATCTGTCTGGGCAGGGGACTGGAGACATGGCGACTACATCTCGCGGCCACATGAGTCCGGTGGGGACTGAAATGGAGGAGGAGGAGGACATTGGATCAGAAGCATTGTCTGGTGAAATTAGTGGATTTTCTACCCAGGTGACAAGAGAGGAGGAGCAGGAGCAGCTGGGGGAGCTAGATGGAGATGAGGAAGGCGAGGCAGATGACCCGCAAGCACCGTGGCAGTATACAGTGGAGATGGAGGCAGGGAGCCCCTCGGAGTCACTTGTGCAGATGGCCCGCAGCATGCTGATTTGCCTGGCTAGTGACAGCCGAATAGTCAGCATCCGGCAGAGGGATGACTTATGGCTCTCCACCCTATTGGACCCTCGCTACCAGTCCAAAATGGGAGCCTTTTTCCCAGCTATTGAGAGGGAGGACAAACTCAAATACTATAGGGAAATCCTCCGTAGTCAGTTGGCCGCTGCCCATGTGCGGCATCGTCCCTCCTCTGACAGGTCTGACTGGGGGGTTCTTCAGCGCTCACATACTACTGCCGCGGCTGCCGGGGGAAGGTGGGGGGGTCGGAGCAGTACCAGCTCCATCAGCAGCAACCTAAGTCTGGAGTCACTGATGAGCAGCTTCCTTCACCCGCCTAGTGAGGAGGGCAGTTGCCCGCAGCAGGACCTGGAGCAGACCTTGAACCAACAGGTGGTGACCTACTTGGAAAGCACTCTGCCACCCCAGTTAGAAGATCCGCTGGACTACTGGGCAGCCAAACTGGATGTGTGGCCGCAACTTGCCGAGTGTGCAGTGGAGAAGCTGTCCTGCCCGGCCAGTAGTGTGGCATCAGAGCGGGTGTTCAGTGCGGCGGGGGTTATCGTTACCCCAAGTGGAACCCGCTTGTCCACGGGAAATGTGGAGCGACTGACCTTTGTCAAGATGATTCAGGCGTGGATCGGCCAGGATTTCCACACACCAATGCCTTAGGCGTCAGTCTACATCAGCTATGACGCCTCACCCAAACTGTGAGACATGAGTCTGGGTTCAAACTACCTACACTCAGCCACTATTCTGATGCCGCCACCCGCCTGATGCCACACATCTGCTGACAGTTTCTCCATCTGCCACCCACCAACCATCTTTACCAGGGACTGGTATTGCCACCCACCCCACACTCTGTCATTGTGCCACTGTCTGACCTCATGCTGCTGCTGTGGCTGCTGCCGTGACCTCCACACTGTGTCATTGTGCCACTCTCTGACCTCATGCTGTTGCTCCTGCTGCCGTCACCTCCACTCTCTGTCATTGTGCCACTCTGTGGCTATATGTTTTGCCAACAAATTCATTGTACTGTTTGTCATGTTTTGCCACCTCCAGTGTCATTGTGCCACTGTCTGACCTCATGCTGCTTGGGCTGCCGTGACCTCCCACACTGTGTCATTGTGGCCTACTCCCTGACCTCCATGCGGGCTGCTGATTGTGCGCTGGGGCTGCTGCCGTGACCTCCACACTGTGTCATTGTGCCACTGTCTGACCTCATGCTGCTGCTGTGGCTGCTGCCGTGACCTACACACTGTGTCATTGTGCCACTGTCTAATACATATATCAGTGGCACACTAAAAACTAAGTGAAACATCAAGGTATATAGGAATATTGGAAATGCATTACTGCTAAGGAAAATATGAAAAAAACCTGGGATTCTTAGTTTACAGTTTTTGATCAAAGATTTTATTAAGCCCCACCTCCCAATAGCGTCAAGGGGATCCCAGTACAGGTGAGTCCCTAACACAAACATGTTACCTCACTAGGAGTCCATTCAGACTACAACATCTCAGGGAGTGATAGGAACCTGCTACTGAATTATCCTGCACTAGTTTAAAAGAGGTAGGCGGAGTGCAGCAAGCCAATGAGGCTGCCATTCCTCAAATAGACTTCAAAAATCAATTAGGCTGTGCACATCCATATATTTTGAAAAACGTAAGCATAGGTGCACACTGAAAAGGCAATAGAATACATCTAATACAAATATCAGTGGCACACTAAAAACTAAGTGAAACATCAAGGTATATAGGAATATTGGAAATGCATTACTGCTAAGGAAAATATGAAAAAAACCTGGGATTCTTAGTTTACAGTTTTTGATCAAAGATTGTATTAAGCTCACCTCCCAATAGCGTCAAGGGGATCCCAGTACAGGTGAGTCCCTAAGGCTATGATCACACGGCTTAACTGCGGGTCGTAATTCCGCCCTGCAATTACGCCGTGTGGCCGGGGGCGGGGCGGGAGCGGGGGATGCTGAGCGGGGGCCGGCACTTCGCCGGCCCATAGACAGTCATTGCTAGCGGCGCGCATACGCCGCTAGAAAGTGACCTGTCAATTATCTCCCCGCCCGGCGTATTCGCCGAGCAGGGAGAGGAGACGTAATGCATAGTTTTTCTATGAGAACTGTGCATTACCGTAGTTACTGGGACGGATTCGGCCCGTAATTGGCGCACATCGGCGCGTAATTACGGACTAAATTACGTCCCAGAATAAGCCGTGTGAACATAGCCTAACACTGAACATGTTACCTCACTAGGAGTCCATTCAGACTACAACATCTCAGGGAGTGATAGGAACCTGCTACTGAGTACTGGGATCCCCTTGACGCTATTGGGAGGTGAGCTTAATACAATCTTTGATCAAAAACTGTAAACTAAGAATCCCAGGTTTTTTTCATATTTTCCTTAGCAGTAATGATTTCCATTTCCATATACTTATGTTTCACTTAAATTTTAGTGTGCCACTGATATTTTTTATTAGATGTATCTATTGCCCTTTTCAGTGTGCACCCAGCTTACGTTTTTTTTAAATTATGGATGTGCACAGCCTAATTTATTTTTGAATTTTATTTGCCACTGTCGACCCCATGCCCGCATTTTGGGGGTGCGCCGGGGCCTACCACTGTGTCATTGTGCCACTGTCTGACCTATGCTGTGTGTGGCTTTCCGCTGACCCTTTACACTGGGGTCTTGTCCCCTCTTGGCCTACTCCTGTTTTTGCCACCTCCCGAAGTCATTGTGCCACTGTTATCATGCTGCTGCGTGGCTGCTGCCGGGCCCCACATTTTCATTGTCCCACCTTTTCCTACTCCTTTTTGCCCCTCCGAAGTATTTTGCCACTGCCTACCTCAAGCTGCTGCTGTGGCTGTGCGTGATCTCCCACTGTGTCATTGTCCCACTCTGTGGCTACTCCTGTTTTTGCCACCTCCAGATTGTCATTGTGCCACTGCCTGACCTCATGCTGCTGCTGTGGCTGCTGCCGTGACCTACACACTGTGTCATTGTGCCACTTTGCCTATCTCCTGTTCTGGGCCCCCATGTCATTGGCCTGCTGACTCATGCTGCTGCTGTGGCTGCTGCCGTGACCTCCACACTGTGTCATTGTGCCACTGACTGACCTCATCCTCTTGCTGTGGCTGCTGCCGTGACCTCCACACTGAGTCATTGTCCACTCTGTGGCCTACTCCTGTTTTTGCCACTCCAGAATGTGATTGTGCCACTTTCTGACCTCATGCTGCTGCTGTGGCTGCTGCCGTGACCTCCCACTGTGTCATTTTCCCACTCTGTGCCATACTCCTGTTTTTGCCACCTCCAGAATGTCATTGTGCCACTGTCTGATCTCATGCTGTGCTGTGGCTGCTGCCGTGACCTACACACTGTGTCATTGTGCCACTGTCTGACCTCATGCTGCTGCTGTGGCTGCTGCCGTGACCTACACACTGTGTCATTGTGCCACTTTCTGACCTCATGCTGCTGCTGTGGCTGCTGCCGTGACCTCCACACTGTGTCATTGTCCCACTCTGTGGCCTACTCCTGTTTTTGCCACCTCCAGAATGTCATTGTGCCACTGCCTGACCTCATGCTGCTGCTGTGGCTGCTGCCGTGACCTCCACACTCTGTCATTGTGCCACTGTCTGACCTCATGCTGCTGCTGTGGCTGCTGCCGTGATCTCTCAACACTGTGTCATTGTCCACTCTGTGGCACTACTCTGTGTTTTGCCACCTCTCACGAATGTCATTGTGCCACTGCCTGACTCATGCTGCTGCTGTGGCTGCTGCCGTGTACCTCCACACTGTGTCATTGTGCCACTGTCTGGACCTCATGCTGCTCTGTGGCTGCTGCCGTGACTCCACATGTTCATTGTGCCACTGTCTGACCTATGCTGCCTGTTCTGCCGTGACCTCCACCTGTGTCATTGTGCCACTGTCTACCTCTGCCTGCCTGCTGTGGCTGCTGCCGTGACCTCCACACTGTGTCATTTTCCAACTGTGCCTCACCTGTTTTTGCCAAACCCCCAATGTGATTGTGCCACTTCTGGGCCTACTTCTGTCTTGCCACCCCCCCAAATGTTCATTGTCCACTCTTGGCCTCTCCGTTTTTCCCCAAATGTCATTGGGCCATTCTGACCCCATTTCTGCTGTGTGGTGTGCCGTGACCACAACTGGTCATTTGTCCCCTTTGACATGCTGTGTGTGGTGCTGCCCTGACCCCCACTTGTCATTGTCCCCCTCTGTGGTACTCCTGTTTTTGCCCCTCCAAATGTCTTGTGCCACTGGCCCGACCTCATGCTGCTGGTGCCGTGACCTAAAAACTGTGTCTTGTGCCATTTTTTTTTTTGACCTCATGCTGCTGCTGGGCTGCTGCAGTCCCTAACACTTTTCTTGTCCCACTGTCTGCCTCATGCTTTACTGTGGCTGCGGGCCGTCCCTACCACTGTGTCTTTTTCCCACTGTCTGCCCTCATGCTGTTTGCTGGGGCGGGCCCCGTGCCCTCCACACTGTGTCATTGTGACTGTCTGCCCTCGTGCTGCTGCCGGAAAACCTACACACTGTTCATTTCCCACTTTCTGACTCATGCTGTGCTGCCGTGCCTCCAACTGGTCATTTGCCACTCTGGGGCCCTTTTCTTTTTTTTTCCACCTCAAGAATGTCATTGTGCCACTCCCTGCCCTCATGCTGCGGGCTGCCCCCCCGTACCTCCCCTCTGTACTAATTTTCCCACCTGAGCTCCAGTTTTGTTTTTTTTTCCCCAGTTTTTCCCCGGAAAAGATTTTAAATAAAGGCAAAAACCCCCGCTTTAGTTTTTTGGTCATTTTTGGGCCCTCTTTAAGGGCCCAGGGAATTTTTTATTTTTGAAGCGATTCAAAGAGCGGCGGCAGTCTTTTGTGCGTGTAAATACTAAAACACAACATTTTTTATGAAGCCCAAAACCCAAAGCTCCCCCGGGAAAATTTTTAAAAGCATGGAAAAAAACCGTTCTCCCAGCCCCCTGCGGCTTTTGTGCACCGGAAAATAGTTTTTTTTACGTGTTTCGTCCCGAAGTAATTGGGAACAAAGTTATTTTTTTTGCTGAAAAAAGGGGGGCGAAGTGAACAAACAATTTGGGGAAATTGGGCCCTCCTAGTTTTTGCAGCATGGGTTTTGGTAGTGTCAAAAAATGCATTCCTACAATAAATGAATTGGAAAATCTGAAATTAGTGTAAAGCACATTACAACACAATATTAAAAACATTTGCAAAATATAACAAAATTTACTTTAGTAAGGGGCTTTAATAGACCCTTTTTTGCATTTCCCAACCCTTTACAAGGGTATCACTGTTTTTCTCTGACTTGATACATACAAAAGTAATAAAAAGTGGATTTACCTACTCGCACTGACATGTTTCGACCCCAATTTTGGTTCCTGATTTTTATATAATGAAAAACCATGGTGGGATTAAAATTTTTCTTTCTTAAAATTTTTCCAAAAACATGTACAAAAAAAAATAGCACTAGAAAAAGAAAAATTTTTCACTCAAAGTTGTGCATGGGCCCCCATAAAATTTCCAAAAATTTTTCAAAGTTTTTTCGTAACACCTCATCCCCCATAGGTTGGGTATCCCAAAAGATTTTAAGATATCCATAAATAGGACTAATATCAAGGTCCCGAGGAGATATTGAGTGGGCTCCCAATCCATCCCAAAGCGCTCAGTTTATGCATTGCTTCAATCACACTATGAATAGAGTTGGTATAATTTACACCAATGTGGTCCTTAGTCATAGATGGAGCTGAAACAGCACCTTATTCTATTTAAAAGACCCACCTACCCGATCAATACGGAAAAATGGGAAAACCACCCCCACATCCCCCAATTTGGAAGTACAAAAAATAATACAAAATTTTAAAAAAACCAAAAAATTTTTTTTTTTTAGTAATTAAATCCAGTCTATGAAAAAGACCTCTGGGTATCACAGCATCCAACATAAGAATCCATTATCCCTCTCTGTTTAATAATGCACGTTTTCTACTGCCCCCCTCCAGCAGCTTTATTAACCCTTTCTAACAAAAAAAAAAAAACAATATTTTCTCAATTACGTGCCGTCAAAAAAATTTTTTTGGATCCCAACAAAAATGAAATTTCCCTCCCCTCCAAAGTTTTTTGGTTCCATAAATATGTTCCCTTATTCTGGTCCTTAACTTACGCCTTGTGCACCCAGTTGTCACGGTCCGTGCCACATTCCTGCCCTTTTTACGCGGGCCGGCCTCTGCTACGAACCGCAGTCGTACCAAATGTTCCAAAACCAAAGCGGGTTCCCGTTGCAAGGGGTCGCGTGAGCGTTCCGGGTACCGTTGCTTACTTTTCCTTGATTGTTTTTCCGCTTTCTCTTGCTGGGCCATGTTTGCCCTCCATTTTGGGCTGCTGCCCTTTTTCCTTTTGTATTTCAAATTAGAGGGCGGGGGACACATTTTTTTCCCCCCCTTTCCTTTATTCCCAAAAGTTCCGGGGTTTTGGCCCTTTCCCTCCCAAATTTTCCCCCCTTCCACCTGTGGGTTTTATAACCCTGATTCCCTCAAAATTTCCCCGGGCCCTACCTTGTTGTGTCTTGTTGTATCTTGGGGGGTTGAAAATGTTGCCCTTCTTTTTTGTAGTCTTTTGCTGGGGTTTTTTTCCCTTTTTCTTGTTTGTAAAAAGTCCTGGTGTGGATCTGTCTTGTTTAAAGTCCCCGTGGCCCCTCAATATTTGGTTATTTCTCCATTTTTTTTTCCATGTTTCTGCGCCCCCTTTGCCCCTTTGAGCTTCTTTGCCATTTTTAATGCCTTATTTCCCCTAGTTTGTTTCTCCCTGCCCTTTTTCCATGCCCTGTGATTTTCCTTCCCTTTGTTCTCTGCCTGTTTTTTGTGCCCGGGGTCATCCCTTGGGTTTCCCTTGCCTAGTCCTAGCCTTAGTCTCTAAATCTTGTTCTGGGTTTTTGTTTCCAGTCAGTCTTTTTAAATACCTTGGCTTTTTGTTTAACCTTCTTTTTGGAAACCGTTTAAGTCCTGTCCTTGTCTTTCGGTCCCTGCAAAAATTTTCTACTCCTAGTCTGCTGAAACCTTTTTCCCCCTTATCCTTTTTGTGCCACCCCTTTTTGGCATTTCCCTGGCCTGCCCTGGGTCAGCTGCCCCCGGCGGGAAAACCTGCCCTGAGGAAAAGCACCTGTGGTTTGTTGGGGCAGGCCCCCCTTTCCAAAAAAAAGGGCTCTGTAAAGATGCAACAAGCCCGATGGCCACTTAGTTACGCCCCCTTGGACCCAACCCCCGGGCCTTTGGTTTCCAGGGGGTCCACTCCCCCTTTTCCCCCCGCTAAACCCCAACCCCCAATTTTAATTTTTTAAGAAAGAGCATTCTATGCAAAAATTTGGGTTTCCCCACTGTTGCCACTCTGTTAAAAACCCACGATTTTAAAGTCCCTTTTGTGGGGGTTATAAAAATTTAAAAAAAAAAAAATCGACATATGGGCATTTTTTTGGTGAAGATTGACAGCTGACACCCAAGGTTGTTTTTCAAAAACCAAAATTCTTTTATTTTTTTTTAAAATACATACAATTTTTTTAAAAGGAAGTTCTGTTGGAGGTTTGGGAAACATTAATTATTTCAATACTCATTATTTTCCCCTTTTTTTAATTAAAAAATTTTCCAAATAAAATTTGGGGTTTTAGTTTTTAATTATTTTTTGCGTAAGGGGCCCGACCTTTACCCCTTTATTTTTTTTTTTTTTTACACTGGGGTTTTTTTTGCAGCCCCCACACCTTGCAAATCAACATTTTAAAAATTAAAAATTTTTTCTTTTTGTAAAGGGGGCCCCCTAAGAAAATCTGGGCCCAAAACCCAGAAATGCGGAAAAAAAAGTGATGGAATGGCACAGTAAACACCCGGGCCCACCCTACAAATAAAAACCCAATGTGAAAATTAAACAGTGATTAAAATTTTGGGTAGGAAAAAAAAACAAAGGGAATGGAAGAACGGGTTGGGTAAAATGCCCTCACATAGACCCAAAAGGACACAAACAAATTTCCCCTTCCTTTGGGGTTTTGTTTGAAAATTTATAAACACTATTTTTTTAAAAGCCCAAAGGGAAAAAAATTAAAATTTAATTATTACCCAAAGGTTTTTTTTCCTCAACCCCCACCCATAGAATCACAATTAATAAACTTCTTTAGTACCCCACTTATTTTTCCCATCAAACATATTTTAAAAGGGGCTTTTTTGGGGTGCAGCCATTTACAGTCATTTGCCCTTCTTAAAACCCACATTTTTTTTAAAAACCAGAACTCCCCCAACCTTGACTTTTTCCCAATTAAAAAAGGAAAAAATCCTAGGTGAAGAAAACCAATCTAGGGGTGGTCCGAACAAAAAAAATTTTACAAACCCCCTTCAAAATTTTGACGGAAAGAAATCTAATGTACCCAAAAATACAAAATTGGGTCCCTAAGGAGTTTAAAATTGTTTTTTTTCTTTTTCATTTATAGTAAAAAAAGTACACCCCACATAATACCTGTCAAACTATTCGCCCAAAATAAGAATCTAAAAAAACCGCTGCCCGTAATGTTGATGGGGGGTTTTTAAAAATTAAAAAATCAGTTAAGGAAAAAAAAATCCGGAAATTTATTCAATGCAACTTTGTGAGACACACGCAAATAAAACAACCAACATTGCATATCCCTTCAAAATTTGTTTTCCCCCCCCACCCCAAAACCCACCAATTCATTTTTTTAAAAGCCCCCTTTTTTGTAAAAAAAACATTTACCCAAAATCAATTCAAAACATACCCTATTCCCTTTAAAACGCGGTTTAAAGTTAAATTTTTCCATTGGGTTGTCTTCTTACTGAAACAAAAAAAGGTCCTTTAGTTGCGCCCTAAATAAAATGCTCGTTTTGGGGCCCAACCCCACAAGAACCTTGGAGCCAGGAGGGTCTAAACCTGGGGAAAGGGGACCCAAATTTTAACATTCCTTTCTGCTGAGAATCTATGAAATTCCTTTGGGCTTAATGGTTTTTAAATAACTGCCCCTAAAACATTTTTAAGTGTTTATAATTTTAAAAAAAAGCGTGTAAATAAAAAAATTTAAAAAAATTTTAAACCCTCACAATTCCCCCCAACTTTAAAGCAGATATGTGTGACGATCCAATGTTTTAAAGTTTTTTCTGAGTAAAATTTCCATGCACCAAAACCTTTTCTTTCCCCAACCCTTTTCCTAGTTATTTTGCTTTTTTTTTTCCCCCTTCCCAAAACCCCTTGCTGGATTCCTAAAAAAAAAATCACTTACACAAAATTCATCTCATCAAAAATTAAAGACGGGTTTTTTGGCCCTGAAGAGAAGAAAATTATATTCTCACAACCCACAAAAACAAGATAAAACTATCTTCATCTTTTAGTTTCCAAAACATGCACTGACTTTTAATAACCACAAAATAAAATGACAGTACACCTTAAAACCACCCCAAAAATATCCCTACAGATACCCCCCTTAGGCCCCCAAAACCCAATTTCCCTAGATTTAAAAATAAAAACATATCAACCCCATCAGAGCCTTCTTCACTTGGTTTGCTTTTTTTCCAACCCAAAAAATTCACTCAGTTTTTGCAAAAAAACAAAATTTTTTAAATCTGCCCTTAAATTTGAAAATTTTCCCCCTGCTCGATCAGTATAAAAATAAAATAATTTTAAAACCCGAAAACTAAAAGATTTTTCCCCCAATTTTTTCCCCGGGGCTTGTTTACCCGCTGCCCTTTCTAAAAACAGTGTATCCCCTTTAAAACTTTTTTTATATCTACATCCTTAGGGGGCTAAGGAAAAGGTGAAAAAGCCAAACCCTATGGGGTGCATGTTCTTTCAATTCCAAGAAGAATCCACTTTATCCCGGGCAAAAATCAAAATTTTCTTCGGGAAAACCCCCTTTCTAATGTGTAAACCCCCATGTAACGGGTTTACTTTCATGACAAAGGAGCAATTTTAAAAAAAAAAAACACAAAAACAAAAACCCCTCCCTTTTGCACCCCCCAGATTTCTAACTGTACCCCCAAAACCAACTTTCCCAAAAAGTTATAAACCAAATCTTAAAAAGGGCCCCTTTTAACTAAAAGTCCCCATTTCCAAATGCAGAAAAACTCATCAAAATCAATTAAAAGGAAATATTTCCCCTTTTTTTTTCCCATTTTAACCCCAGAGTATCTTTACTAAAAAAGTACCCTCTTACCCAACATAAAATCCCTACTTTTATCACAAATGGAGGCCTTTCCAATTGACACTTTTAAACCAAGGACTCATTTTTCTTAAATTTTTCTAAAAATTTTTACTGGAACTCTTTAAAATTCCCACCCTCCTAAAATTAAACACATTCCTCCTGCCCCCTTCATCTGTATTTTTTTTGTGGGGTTTAACATAAAAAAAAATTTGGAATGTTTCCATCCTTTTTTAAAGAACCTCCGGGTGATGTTTTAAAATCTTTAGGTCCAGTTTTTAAATTTTAAAAGAATTTGTACTTTATGGGGGACAAGAAAATTATAGACAGTTTTTCCCCGGGGTTGCCCGAATTGTTTAAGAAAAGGGGAAAAAGCCCCAAAGAAATTTTCCCTGGGTTTTGCACAAAAATTCAAAATAATCTTTGATAGTTAAGGGATTTTTCGGGGAACCTTATTCAGCATCTTTCATCTTTCTAATCAGGGGAAGGAGTGTTCTCTCATAGTGGCGGGTTTGTGGACCCATTGGGTTTCTTTTTTCTCTATTTTCAAAAAAAGTCCAGTTTGTCAGCAGACCTTAAAAGGGAACCCAAAACGTAATAAATTGGCCAAGGCCCCTATTTAAAACTGTCTTTTTTAAGGACCGACCCCAATCCCCCAAAGTTAAAAGGGTTGTGGGCAAATCCAGGCCTTCCCTTTCTCATTTCGGGAATGGAATAAAAAACCCTTTTTTTAAATAACGGGCTTTAATTGTTTCTGCAGGGCCCTGTACAAAACCGTGTCATACTGCTGGGGCGTTTGAGAAAAAACTATGGCCCTTTTTTGGGGGGAGTCCCCAACTAAGATCTCATAGGGGGACAGAAAAATTTTCCCCTTTAAAGGGTACAACAACTGAAAACAAAGCTAATGGCAAACACCCCTGACCATGGCCCCTTGTTTCTTTCTGTTAACCGGGTTCTACCCCCCTCCTTTGTTTTGGAACAAGAAAGGGAAACATGAAAGGGCCCCTTCATCCCTAACCCAACCCGTCCCTTCTTTCATGACTTTCTCCTGTGAAGTGTGTTCCCTCTTTTCCACCCCCCTATTGTTTCCCGGAAACCCCAAAAACAAACTTTTTAAAATAAATTTGGGGGCCCCTTTTTTTTGGTTCCCCTTTTTTGTTTTGGGAAGGCTTCAGGGCCAAACCCGGGAAAAAAAACGATCTACCCAACCCAAGGGGAAAAATTTGCACCCCTTTGGGAAGGACAAAGGCAGTCAAAGGCATTTTTCCCCTGGGGAAACCTTTTCCCCCTCCTTCCCCTATTCTGTGTTTTTGGAAACTTGTCAAAAGGGCTTAAAGTACCCGGGCCCCTGCGGCCCTTACTGAACCCCAAAGAAAACCCCAATACTTTTTTTCTAGCAAAAAAATTTTAAAAGGAGCAGCCCGTGGACTGGTGGGGCCCAACCCCAAAAGGCTGCTTAGGCCATCTTTTGGGAAAGGGAACCCCAGGGGGGGCCCAAAAGGTTTAAATCCCCACACTCCACTTGGCCCACCCTCTTTTAACTGACCCCCCTTTTTCTCCCCCCCCCCCCTTTTCACCTTCAAAAGCAGAGATTAAACCCGGGTCCAAAAGGACATCGGGGGGTAACAGGGCAATCGGTGGAAAAAGGGGCCTGTACAGTCACAAGACCCTTTAACCCTAGGCTTTTGTCCACCCCATTTTTTTTTTTTGGGGTTTGTCAGATTTTTGGCATGGCCCCTGATTTTTAATTTTTCCCCAAAACTCTTTGGGAAAACCCCCAGGGCTTTTCATTAGGTCTTTGACACTTTTCTGAAATTTTTTGTTTGGGATTTCTATTTTGGAAATTGTTACAATGCCCAAAGGTTTCCCAAAAGGGACCATAATCAGGGGCTTTTCCCAAAAATTAAAACCCAAATTTTTGTGTTTTTTTTTTGTAGTTTTACCCTTGGCCGCTGTCCAGGGCCCTTTAATGTTTCTCAACTCCCCCCCGGGCAAAATGAGGGGGGAAAAGGGGTTTCCCAACTTTTATTCCCTTTTAAAATTTTGCGTGACCCCCCCGTAACCCAAATGGGGGATACCTGCTGAAATTTTCCCAGTACCCTTTTCCCTTCTAAAAAAAAAACTCAAAAGGTTAAAATTAAATGTTTTGGAAAGGGAACCTGCCAAAGGTAAACCCTTTTATTGTTTCTTGTGCCATTACAAGTATACAAATAAACAAAATATTCTTTTTCCCTCTCTTTACCTCTACTTCTTCCCCCTTTGGGTCAAAATTTCCCTAGGGTTTTCCCCCCAGAGTGGTGGGTTTTTAAAGGGGTTCTACACCAAGCAGAAAACCACGGGGGGCCCAACAGAAAACACACTGAAAAGGCGAAGCAAAAAGGCCATAGAGATATTCATAGTTGCACCATGTAAAATCATGTACATCATACACGGGTAGCTTTGCTAAGGGGAAAAATCCGTAAAACCCTCTGAGGTTTTAAAAATAAATATTTGTGCAAAATGACTTTTTCTTACACATAAGGGGTTCCTCCAGTTTTGTCATAGTCGGTGTGCCCAGGGCAGGTGAAAGGGGAAAAATTAAACAACCCCCAAGATTGGAATTTTTAAGGGGCCTCTTCTTTTTCACTCAAAGGGATGTGTACCAAAAAACTTATAAAGAACAAAAATAAGAAAACCCAAGCTGATAAATTTTAAAATATATTAAAAATTTATAAAACCCAAGGAATTTTCTGTTTTGCTCTAGATTTCCAAAAAATCAGGTCCTGTAAAAAACTGTTTTTATCTCCGGGCCCGGGTTTGCCGGGACCAAGCTACAATTGGTGTCCTAAAAGGGGGCCCTACAAAAACTGTAACTTTTTCCATTGGACTCGGGCCCCGATCACCTAAAAGAAAAAAAAACCCCAAAAACAGGGGTATGGCAGTCAAAAAATTTTTCCCCCCGTCCCCGGGCCCCAAAATATTTTTCCCATGTATAATACTACCCCTAAATCAGGTAAATATCCACTATTACAGCACTGAGGACAGAACTGCTTATACTTTTTTGGTTAGTTTAAGAAAGAAGTGAGCATCTCGGGCAAAAGTTGGGTATCGTAATAATTCACAAAAAAAAATAAAATAAGGGGGAAAAAAGACAAATTTAACCCTTTCTCTACAGTAACCTTTATTTACCCAAAAAAAGCTGACCATTCCAAACTGGAGCCTGTTTCGAAAGATCTCCCAACAAAGGGGCCTCTTCCCCGGGCCCCGCCCCCTGATTCTGGCCATGTACCCCCCTATCTTACCACAGTTGTAAAAAGCTCACCAGCTGTCCACATCATAAACCCCCCTTAAAATTTCCACAAAATACAACCCCAAAAAACTTCAACTAAACAAAAGGGAAAGAAAAAATATAAACATAAAAAAAACAAAATACCAATGCCAACAAAAAGCAAAACAATGAAATGGCAATGATAAAAAATTATCCCTAAAACTTTAAGCCCTTTTCCCTTAAATCAATTAAAAAAAATTTAAAGTAAAAATTTCCCTTTCCTTTTCCCATTCCTACAAGAGAACAAAAGGGGTTAATATTTAAATTTTTTGCTCCCCCTCCACCCAAAAAGGGAAAACTTTTTTGGGAAAAAAAAAACAGTAAGAAACCCATTCCGGGTTAATAAAAAAGGGGTTAAAACATAGAAATTTTTCCCAAAATTTTGGGGAAAACTTTTGGGGCACAACCCCCCAATTATTTGCTTTTATTAAATGGGGCCTTTTTAAATTTTTTCCACGGGGAAACTTAAAATTCAAAATTAAACCAAATTTAAAGGAATACTTTAAAAATTTATAAAAACCCAAAAAAACCCTTAAATCTAAAATTTTACAACAAAAGAAATCCCATAATATAGAAATATCCTGTAAATACCAAACAACATCTGCAGAATTTTACCTGTAAAAAAAAAACCATATCAATTACAAAAACCCAAACAAAAAATTCATCAATGTTAAACCCACAGATAATTTGGCAGTAATCAACGAAAAACACAAAGGTCCTCCAGCATCGGGACCCTGGCCCCTTTCCCCCCTCCTTTCGAAATTAAAAGCTGTCGGGCTGTGCGGCTGTGGCCATAGGTCACAAAGTCACAAAAATTTGGGGGGAAAAAATTTTTTTTTTCCACTGAAATTCTCATCTCACAGGGGCATCAAAACCTTCATAAAACCCCTTTAAAAATACAGATGAAAACTAAAACCCCCCAAAACTTATATGAAGATTTTCCCCATCATTTTTTCTACTTCCCAAAAATGCCCAAAACCTTTCACCATTACAATTTTTCCAACTGTTTTTTTTAAATTCCGCTCTTTCATCTACAATTTTCCCATTGCATTTAGAAAAATTTTTTCACTGCCCAAAAGAATTTCCCATTACTCTTTTCCCAAATTTTACAGTGCCCCACACCTAATTAGTTAGCATAATACCCTCTGGGTGTGGGGTTTAAATTTAAAAAACTAAAACCCCCTCATTCAAGTTCCTAAAATAATACACCCAAATTTCATACATCGTAAAATCTGAAAAGGGTGATTTAAAAAAACTAAAAAAATCATTCCCGCCCTTAACTTTAAAACCCAAACCCGGGTTTTCCCACCTAAGGCAAAAAATTTAATAATCTTGGGCCCGTCCCGGTTTTAAAACCCAAAGGGCTGAAAAAATTTCTCTAAACTTTCACTATTTTCGCAATAACCACAAAATTTTATCATAAAGAGCAAAGGGCGACAAAACTCACCGAAACCAATTCTCAATGGCCTATTACTCTATTCGTTTTAAAGGAATTTTCCCTTTTTTTAAACCACTTAAAGGAAAAACTGGGAGGCATGGAACCTTTCACAAACAGTTTAAAGGGTCACACTTCACTCCACAAAAAAAAGGACCCAGCAAACACAAAATACCCAAAATTTACAAAGAAAAATAGAACCACGATTTAAATCTTCTTTAAATATTTTTTTAAACAAAATTTCTTTGGGTCAGAAATTTTATTGGGAATTTGAGACCAAGAGAGGGAACAATACTGAAGAGATAAATAAATAAAAGAAACCGATAAAAGCTAAAATTTGCTTACCCTTTTTTTGATTTGATGTGGCCCGCTGCGCACGTATTCCAACCCCCTTCAAGCATTTTAAAAACCACTTTTCTTTTGTCCCCCCATAAACCAATCCCCGGGTTTTCTTTCCCCACGTTTTGGGGCCCCCCATTTTGTCGTGCTTTAAAAAAGCTTTTAAATGTTTTATTTGGGTTTTTAAATTTAAAAAACAGTTGGGAAAGGGAAAAAAATCCAGGATTTATTCCCAATTCAAGATTTTGGGGAAAACACAGGGATAACCTAACATTTATCATTGCTATGCTCAAAAAATTCTGCCCCCAAACCAACCCGCAATTCATTTTTTTTAAGCCCCCTTCTTTTGTTTAAAAATACAAATTTTGGGCCCAAAAGCAATTCCTTATAAAAACTGGTTTTAAAAATTTTCCCTTTCCCCCTATGGGGGTTTCTTTTTACTGAAACAAAAGAGAACCTTTAGTTTGCGGGGCCCTGATGATGGCCCGTTTTTTGGGCAGCCACGGAAATCTTGGAGCCAGGATGTTTTTCCTGAGGAAGGGGACCCAAATTTTTAAAATTTCCTTTCTGCTGAATCCCATGGGATCCCCGTTTCTTATGGTCCCCTTTTTGGACTGACTAAAAACATATTTAAAAAGGGATAATATAAAATAATAATATATTAAAAAAAAATATATATTAATAATTTTATTAAAAATCGAAAAAATACAAAATTAAAAAATTACCCTCCCAACACCCCCCTTGTCCGACAAGTTTTTTGAAATTTTTTTCCAAAATTTTGGGTTTTTGGTCGTTTTTTTTCCGCCAGATTTAAAAGTCACAAAAATTTGGTTCCCTTTACCTAGAGGTTTTGGATGCAGTTAAAATTTGGGAAAGGTGTGGTTTTATAATAAAATTGTTCTAAACGTTTTTCAAAACCCCGGCAGAATTTTTTCTTTCTTGGCCCCTTTTTTTTTAGAGAATATGAATGATTAAAAACAAAAACTTTTTTTTTCCCCCATGGTTTATGTTTTGGGGGGGAACCAGTTTTTTGTCAAACCCACGTGTTTTTCTTTTTTTAAATCAAATGAAAACCAAAAAAATCCCAAAAGACCCAGATCAAAAAGTTTTACAAAACCCCATTCTTAATACCGGTAATTTCCCCCCCTCTAAACAAAGCCCAAAATTCTTTAAATCTTTTGTGGGGAGTTATGGATGAGGCTCTTTATTTTTTCAGAAAGGGAAAGCTGCCCCCTTTTTTCTTGACAAAAAGCCTCCAGTTTCCCGTAAAATTCCCGGGTGGGCCCGCGTTGAGATCTCCCCAGAGGACCCAAAGTTTTTGAAGGCAGGAGAAATGAAAATGACCACTCCAGAACCTTCCTTTCTCTTTCCCGTAGCTAATGACAGTTTATTGGGGCCCCCTGTATTTTTTATCTTGTCCCGTTTGAACGTTTCCCAAAAATGACCCCATGTGCAGCTTCCCCGGGGTGAAAGAGTTAAAATCTTCCTCCAGGTTTTTCCTTAACCAATTTTTCCATCCTTTGTAGCCCCAACATTCCCCAAAACCCTCAGCATCCACTTTCCCTGGGTTTTTTTAGTAGGAATTTGGGGGTTTTCCTTTTTTTCATAACCCCCGCCTTTGTTGACACCTCTCCAAATGTAACGTTTATGGTTGTGGCCAAAAAGTTCGATTTTGGTCTCACCACACTAAATTACCTTGTTCCAGAAGTTTTGAAGCTTAACTCATGGCTCAGGGCTTGTAGGACGCTACACTTCTTCAAACTTGCAGAGCACAGTACACTTCTCACCAAGCAATTGCTCTCTTGAGTAGCCTCCCTCTAGACTCCAGTCACAGGGATGGAAAACGTGCATGAGGCGCTCCTTGGTACGTTTCCCAAGATAACCTTTTCTGGCCTGCTTCTCTCTCACTTTACTCAGGGCAGTTCCTGTTCTGTCCTATGAGGGCCCACTGTGCACTGCTCTTCTTACTCTCTGTTCTGTATGATTCGGTGAGTCTGGTAGCTGTTGGGACTACTCCAACCTGTCCTACACCACTGCCGGCTAGTGTGTAGGAGATCTTCCTTTTTTTATGCTGGAACCACTAACATCTGACAAATGCCCTCAAAAACCAACTCTGATGGAATTCTCTAGGATCATCTAGCTCTCCCTTATATCTGTGTAACACTGCACCTCCTCCCCTTATCTTCACACTGAATGGCTGCTGACCCAACTACACAGTCTCTCCCGCCGCTAACCCCTTCCACGCCTATAAATACAATGCATACATACAGTTGATACCAGAAGATTACAGTACATACACTATATAAAAAGACACATATGCATGTTTTTCTCATCTGACATGAAATCAGAATAAACCTTACCCGTTTTAGGTCAATTAAGATTACCAAAATTATTTATATCTGTCAAATGCCAGAATAATGAGAGAATTTTTAAGGCATTTTTATTACTTTCTGCAAAGTCAAAAGTTTACATACACTAAGATTGCTATGCCTTTAAACTTTTTGGGACAGCCCATATAATGATGTCATGTCTTTGGAAGCTGCTGATAGGTTTATTGGCTACATCTGAGTTAGAGACACACTTGTAGATGTATTTTATTGTACACCAGAAACACACTGCTACTGTGTGTAACATCTTGGGAAAGTCTAAAGAAATGAGTCAAGTTATCAGGAAGAGAATTGTGGACTTGCACAACTCTGGATCATCCTTGGGTGCAATTTCCAGATACCTGAAGGTGCCTTGTTCATCTGTACAAACAATTATATGCATGTAAAAACAAGATAGGAATGTCCAGCCATCATACTGCTCGTGAAGGAGATGGGTTATGTGTCTCAGAGATGAATGTGCTTTGGTCCAACATGTGCATATCAACCCAAGAACAAAAGTATAGACCCTGTGAAGATGCTGGCAGCAGCTGGTAAGATGTGTCATTATCCACAGTGAAACAAACACTGTATCAACATGGGCTGAAAGGCCACTTTTCCAGGAAGAAGCCATTAGTCCAAAAGAAACATATAAAAGCAAGATTAATGTTTGCAAATGCACACAGGAACAAAGACCTCCATTTTTGGAGACATGTCCTGTGGTCTGATGAAACTAAAACGCAACTGTTTGGCCATAATGACAATCGCTACGTTTGGAGGAAAAAGGAAGAAGCTTGGAAGCCTAAGAACACCATCCCAACTGTGAAACACAGGAGTGGCAGCATCATGTTGTGGGGTTGTTTTGCTGAAGGAGGGACTGGTGAACTTCACAAAATAGATGACGACCTGAAGAAAGAAGATTGGGTGGCAATACTGAAGCAACATCTCAAGACATCAGCCAGGAAGTTAAAGCCTGGGTGGAAATGGGTCTTCCAAATGGACAATTACCTGAAGCTTACTTGCCAAACTGGTTACAAAGTGGCTTAAGGATAACCAAGTCAATGTTTTGGAGTGGCCATCAAAAAGCCCTGATCTCATTCCTATTGAAAATGTATGGGCAAAGCTGAAATCAGGTGCAAGCAAGGGACCTACAAACATGGCTAAGTTACACCAGTTGTGTCAGAAGGAAAGGGACAAAATTCCTACCAACTATTATGAAAACCTTGTGGAAGGATATCCAAAACATTTGACCCAAATCATACAGTTTAAGGGTAATGCTACCAAATACTAATGAAATGTATGTAAAGTAATAAAAATGCCTTAAAAAATTCTCTCTATCTCATTATCCTGGCATTAGGCAAATATAAATAATTTTGGTACTTCTAATTAACCTAAAATTGGTAAGGTTTATACTGATTTCAAGTCAGATAATTGTAAGGGTTCGGTGGATAGACTGGCAAAGAGTGTTGGGGGCGTATTCCTTATACAGGATCAGCGCCCGACAATAGACCAATTTACGGGACACGGGCCCTTTAAATCCAGACCAGCCGTCGCGTGCGCCCCCTAGGGAGCGGGTACACGCGCGGCGGCCGGGACGGACCGGCACGGCGTTCACAGGAGCGTGGAGTGGTAAGAGATCCGCCGCCCGGCAAGGAGGGGGGTAGTCGCGGGCAGCCGCGGCACCCGCGCCGGACCCCCTGCGGGCAGGGGAGCAGCCGCGGGGAACAGCGATGCCCGCGACCCCCATGACAATAATGATAAAACATGCATATGTGTCTTTTTATATCATGTATGTAAATTTCTGGTTTCAACTGTAGATATATTTACACACAAATATATACACACACATACAGTTGTGCTCAAAAGTTTACATACCCCGGAAGAATTTTTGCTTTCTTGTCCTTTTTTCAGAGAATATGTATGGTAAAACAAAAACTTAGTTACCACTCATGGTTAGTGGTTGGGTGAAGCCATTTATTGTCAAACTGCTGTGTTTTCTTTTTTTAAATCATAAGGACAACAATAAATATCAAAATGACCCTGATCAAAAGTTTACATACCCTGCTGATTTTTGCATGATAACATTCACAGAAGTTAACACAAATGGGTTTCAATGGCTACTAAGTGTTCATTAACATCCTCACCTGTGAACTGTTTTCTTGTAATCAGTGTGTGTGCATAAAAGCTGAGTGAGTTTCTGGGATGCAGACAGACTCTTGCATCCTTCATCCAGCCACTGATGTTTCTGGATTGTGAGTCATGGGGAAAGCAAAAGAAATTGTCAACAGATCTATGGGAAAAGGTAGTTGAACTGTATAAAACAGGAAAGGGATACAAAAAGATATCCAAGGAATTGATCATGTCAGTCAGCAGTGTTTAAACTGTGATTAACAAATGGAAAATCAGGGGCTCTGTAAAAACCAAACCCCGGTCAGGTAGACCAACAAAAATTTCGGGCACAACTGCCAGGAAAATTGTTTGGGATGTAAAGAACACCCCACAAATAACATCAGCTGAGATAAAGGGAATCTCTGAAAACTAGCGGTGTGGCCGTTTCAAAATGCACAATAAGGAGGTACTTGAAGAAAATTTGCTGCATGGTCGAGTCACCAGAAGAAAGCCATTACTGTGCAAATGCCACAAAGTATCTCGCCTACCAAACAACACAGAGACAAGCCCTTAAGATTTTCCAAGGTGCGAGTCTGTGTCTGATTTCAAGCGCCAGTGCAGCACACCATGTCAGTCACACAGGTAAAGCTGCCTTACATATATACAACCAAGCCCTGCACCTTACAGCAGATCCAGCATAGGAATGTTTGGGACACGTTTTTTTTTTTACCTAAAATACAGCAAAAGAATTAACTTGTTCAACTTTTTTTGTAAACACGGCAGCTTTGGAATTCGACGTCAGGAAAATCTGTGTCATGTAGACGGATTTTCAATTGAGGTCTATGGGGATGGTTTACAGTCATTTTTGAAAATCCAAATCCGCATCAAAAACCGATTGGAAATGCTTGCTCATCACTATTTGACGTGAAATCAGAATAAACCTTCCCTGTTTTAGGTCAATTAGGATTACCAAAATTATTTATATTTGTCAAATGCCAAAATAATGAGAGAATTTTTAAGGGCACTTAGGATTAATAAAGCTGCTTGAGGGGGCAATAGAAAATATGCATTATGAAACAGAGAGGGATATTGGATTCTTATGTAGATACAAGAGTCTTAATCAAAGATTTGGGATGTACTCGCATTGGGAATGTGAGTGCTTCCTCTTTCTGGTCAGCTGGTCAGAGGGAGGTAGGAGAGGTCTTTTGAGTTAGATGCTGTTTCTGTTGCAGCTATGACTAAAGTCCACATCTGATCAGAAACGCATCACAGGAAGGAGGTTACTCCCCTTTTTTCTCTTTTGTAAACATTATGGGGGGCAGGTATGAAAATTGACTTTCTTTGTTGCCCATAGCAACCAATCAGAGCTCCCCATTCATGTCCTATAGTGCACTGAAAAAAAAAAGTGGAGCGGTGATTGCTTGCTATGGGCAACAAAGAAAGTCTTAGACCTAGACAGTTTTCATACATGAGACCCTATGTCTTCAGTTAGTGAATATATATTTTGTCAAGACTAAATAATATTGCATTGTTTTTATGGTACATTTTATTCCTCTATTTTGAATGACTTGGAGGCACGGAGCGAATGGCATCTGACACGTACACACTTGGGTGAGATAGTTTCTTTGATATTGTGCTAAAGAAAACTAATATTTTGTCCCTAATCTTGCCATGGATTTGCCATATATTTTACCTGGTGCGTAGCAAATAGTTAAATCCACAGGGGAAGTTTACTGTAGAATGACCAAAATAATGAACTTCCACAGCATGCTGTGATTTCTCTATGCAATTTTTCCTGGTACAAAGGGATGGTATATTGAAACTTGTACTGCAAATTACAAGGTATTTGCGGTGCAGAATCTGCACTGGAAAACTGCAGGAAAACCAATGTGTCTATACCTGAACTCAGAATATCCCCTATAATTGAGGGCAATCCTATAAAAGAAACTGAGGGTATAGATCAAATTTAACAAAAAACCTATTCATAAAAAAACAACATACCAGTAAAATTAAAATGAATATTTATTATTATTATTTATTATAGTGTATATTCAAAAGCAACAAAAAATAATCAATGCATCAAAGGGACTAGAATGAGGGCACTGCTGTCTGATATATCCAAAGTAAGGTGCATAGGTATCCTCAATCATATTATAAATAACAGGTGCATAGACAATAATAAAACTATGTATACAGTATGTGAAACACAGTCAAACCACTGACGTATAAAGGAACAAGTACTTGACCTATAATAGATGGTACACAATGTGGACAACCAGACAGGAGCGCCACAGCCCTTTTTATGTATACCTAATGTTAGCTAAAACAGCTCAAAAAAGTGTTGATAGTCATGAGTCCACTTATAAAGGAGGTTATATGGAATAAAGTGATGTTAGCCCCTGCTCTCTATCTCATGGCTCCCCTGGCACCCAAAAGTCTCTGTTCAGAACTGGGAGTCAGTTATGTTTGCACACAACTCTCCATTCTGTTCTATGGGAGTCTTAAGTACAGCCAAGCGGTGTGTTCTGCTCAGGGGCATAACTACCGGGGTAGCAGTTGCTCCGGGGCCCGTGCGCCTAGGGGGGCCCACGCCCCGGGGAAGCTTCTACCACATCCGCTACCCCAGTAATGCCGCTCCTGTGCCTGCCGGCAGTGAACTTAACAGTTCACTGTGGCGGGCGTGGAGCTGCGGGGCCCGCTGCATGCTGCCTCTGAACGCCCGGGCCCTCTGGCCCGAGCATTCAGAGGCAGCGCTACAGGGAGGTAGCAGAACGGAGCGGCGATCGCTCCACTCTGCTACTACCCCCTGCCGGCCCTCTGTGATCAGGTGGGCGCGCGCGGTGACGTCACATCACCGCGCCGCCCGCGCTGAGCACAGAGGCTGCAGAGAGGGGAGCATCGGGGGAGCGTGGACCGAGGTGAGTAAGGGATTTCTTATTTTACTTGCCCCTAAGCCTGCCTGTATACCCCCTAAGCCTGCGGTATACCCCCTAAGCCTGCTGTATACCCCCTAAGCCGCCTGTATACCCCCTAAGCCTGACGTATACCCCCTAAGCCTGACGTATACCCCCTAAGCCTGCCGTATACCCCCTAAGCCGGCCGTTTACCCCCTAAGCCGCCTGTATACCCCCGAAGCCGGCCGTATAACTCCTTAGCCGGCCGTATACCCCCTAAGCCGCCTGTATACCCCCTAAGCCTGCCGTATACCAACTAAGCCTGCCATATACCCCTTAAGCCACCTGTATACCCCCTAAGCCTGCCGTATACCCCCTAAGCTGCCTGTATACCCCCCAAGCCTGCCGTATACTCCCAAGCCACCTGTTTACCCCCTAAGCCTCCCTGTTTACCCCTCAGGCTGCCTGTATACCCCCTAAGCCTGCTGTATACCCCCTAAGCTTGCCTTTATACCCCCTAGCTTGCCTTTATACCCCCATAGCTTGCCTTTATAGCCCCCTAGCCTGCCTTTATAGCCCCCTAGCCTGCCTAGATACCCCCCGCCTGCCTGCCTAGCCCCCCAACCTGCCTGCATAGCCCCCTAAAGGCTGCCTATATAGCTCTAAGTCTGCCTGCCTGAATATCCTATAGCTACTGTGAAGCCTGTCTGCCTATATAGCCCCCTAAAGCTTGCCTACCTATATGGCCCCTATAGCCCACCTAACCCCTGTCTACCTGTATGGCTCCCTATAGCTACCTAAACCCTGCCTGCCTATATGGGCACTCTATTGGCTACCTAAACCTTGCCTATTTGGGGCCCCATATATCCTATCTAAACCCTGCCTGCCTAAATGGACCCCATATAGCCAGGGGGGCAGGTGCTGGAAAAGTCAGGATTCTAAGATATTTGTGTCTAAATCTCCAGGGACAAGTGGTCGGGAGAAGTCATCATGATGACGGACTGGACCGGATGTAGAACAAAGGGGAAAGTCAACGACTTGTCAGAGAAACGTCACCTGTGAGTCACAAGATATAAGTGATTACAGTGTAGTTACATGTCTACAGAGCCTGTGTACACTGGTATATACCACTATATAGTCACAGTATGGTGGTTATATACCGTCTACAGAGCCTGTGTACACTGCTGTCTACCACTATATGGTCACTGTATGGTGGTTATATACAGTCTACAGAGCCTGTGTACACTGGGAGCTACCACTATATGGTCACTGTATGGAGGTAATATACAGTCTGCAGAGACTGTGTACACTAGTATATACCACTATATGGTCACTATATGGCGGTACTATTGGTCTTTGTGTACTGATCAGTAATAGTGTAGGGGTATTATTCAGTCACTATGTGTAATTTGTGGTCATGTTCTGGCGGTATAATCCGGTCCATATGTAGTAGTGTTATTGGTAATGTTGGTTTTGGTATAGTGGATTTGATTGGTAGCAATATAATAGTGAGATGTAGGGTGAGGTATTTACCCCTTGTATTATCTATATTATCTAACAGCATGTCCTGGTACATGGTCATGGTCAGGGAGGGGGGGGAGAATGGAGGTAGGGGTCCCCATCCAAAAGTTTGCTTTGGGGCCCTGGCTTCTCTAGTTACGCCCCTGTTTCTGCTGTACTTAAAACTCCCATAGAACACAATGGGACAGAACTCCTATAGAACAGAGTCTCCATCCACAATGAAGAGTAGGTGGCACTTTCCATTCTGTTCTTTGGGAGTTTCAAGTATAGCAGAACACACTGCTTGGCTGGGCTTAAAACTCCAGTAGAACAGAATAGAGAGTTGTGTGCAAGCAAGACTCACTCTCACTTCTGAACAAAGACTTTTGGGGACATTGTTCCCGAAATAAGTGCAGGTCTTAGAGGTAGAGCCTGCACCCATCACACTTGGACAGAATATCCTATTGATATGACATCAAAGTGTTGGATGGGAACACCCCTTTCATATTATCCTATATCTACACAATACTCCATAACATTATGTGAGGGGAATACCTTTTTAAGAATCCATATCTATGTTATGCCCCCTCTAGTACAATATTAGTGCAATGGAAGGAGTAAGGTCTTGATATCATCTACCATTCCTATTATCCTTATTATTATTATATACAAGCTGGATGTAACTGGTGTTACTACAACAATATATTTTACTGTCAAGGCTGGATATGGGAAAAAAGCAAGCAAGAGGTCACAGGTTGAGATTAATAATTCCATCTAGACTCTTGAGAAGGTCTCTACATGTACATATGGCATATCCTTTGTGAACTCGAGATAATTAGAAAGCGGAAATCCACATTACAACGATGTGAATGTAACTGGGTGTTGCGCTGCCCCTTGCCTGCACCAGTGATTCAAATAACATATTCCTTTATAAATCACAGCCATTATATTTCCTCCTGCTGCTCCAGAGAATCATTACTCTCATCTGTTACAGTAGCAATCTGAGGAAATGACACATGTACTTTATTTTTGTAATGCTAACCACAATCTGACCTCATGCTTCCTGTCAAAATGTTCTGTACTGTAATAATATTAGCAGATTAACACCTCTGTGATTGGAAGGAGTCTATACCCTAAAGGTCAAGGTACATTTCCCAGTCATAGCTCGACTTTCCTTCACTAGAAAAAAAAAAGACTTGATGCTGTCCTAGCCCTGTATCTAATTACTCTTGTCAAGGCATAGTGGCATCTTGGCACCCTCACCGGGCACTTAGTAACTGGGGCAAATGCCTCACATGCTTTCTATTTGAAAGCATAGGTAAGTTACAGAATGAACTGTAATCTGCATCTTCATCTTTTCAGAAGCACAATATGGGGTTATTCTTGATCTACGAGCCGAAGATTTAATGATTAGGATTATACTATATAATAGCCCCCAAACTCCACAGCCTTTATGTTTTTTTTCTGTCCTATGGGACGTAGGACAGGTGGAAGGTTCAGACATTCTCCTTAAGTGAAGTGTACTTCTCACAAAAAGTTAGGGATATTTGGCTTTTGGTTGAAATTTCAGGATGAATATAAAATTTCTTGACATTTTTTAAATGAACTAAATGAGAACATATCTTAACTTTAGAATGTACATGTCTAACTGTTCAATATTTCAGTACTTTTTGCACAACTTTCTGATTTCTATCACGGAGCTAAATGGCAAGATTCACAACAGGTGTTTGATCTGTGAATCTCCCAATAAATTTAGGGGATCAATTTGATTAAACAGTCCTCCTCATCATGCTGTTCACATTTTCTGAATTCAAAAGAGCTTTATTGAGAGGAAGGTCCAGAATTACAAGAAAGGCAAAAAAGGATTCAGAAATGTAAGACCATTAGGTCATATAGAACAACTGAATTGCGGTAGTACAAATAAAACTAAAGGACCTATGGGGTCCAGTACAACATGGTAACTGTATCAAACCGTCAAAAAGAAGAAGCCACTGGGGATTTTTATAAGACTGTATACAGACAGACAAGAACTAGCAGACCGAGTATGTCTGAATAAGATTGTTTAGGAGAAAAAAATGGAGGTGGAGGGAGGGGAGGAGGGGTAAATAATAATGGGTACAGGGAGGTAAAGACAGGGGATTGACAAACAGATTGTAGGGAGGGTATGACAAAACACTGCTGTTCACTCTTTGACATCATGAGACCAAGACAACACCTTACAATTATTCAACAGTTTCACGCCATTGTGAGGCTTCAAACAGCATACTCTCAGATGGAAGTGGCCACTGAGCTTAGAGTGTCACAGAGTGTCATCAGCAGGTTGCAACATAGATACAGAGAGCTAGAAGAGTTACAAAAAGGCAAAGAAGTGGATGCCCTTTGGCTCCATCACACACTGATGACCGGGTCATTGTAAATAATGTCCTTTGTATGATGAATGCCACACAACTCCAGGCAAGCTTAAGGTTAGGTGAGAGGCAACCAAGTGCAACATCAGAAGATTCGGAATCGTTTACATCATCGTACTTTATACATCTATTCCGAAAGGGCACTCTCTGAATATGATGCTGAGCACTAGTGTTGAGCGATTTTTATCGACAAAGTTGAAATCGGCAAGGTTTTTATGGTGATCGAAATTTTCAGATCATGCGATAATTAAGGTTAAAATCTGTGCATCATCTATTAAGATCGCGCCATTTTCGGAGCTTCCTGTGAATTTGGCTGCCAGCAAATCAGACTACAGAATAGAGCAGGGTGAGATGTGTGTGCGACGTCATGACTGGGATGTGTATGGTTTGCGATTGGCTGGAAAAATCACATGACCTCATATTACATAGAACAGCGTTTCCTGTTCAGCCTCAGTGTCTCTCAGCGTCTCATAGGAATAGGACGTGTGCTCTGCCTGTGGCCAAACAGCTCAGCGAAATTAGTCTATTTCTGCACAGAGAAACCTCTACCATTAGCTGTGCTCCTTAGATTAGAGATTTGAAGCTTTTATGTAGTTAGAGAATATTAAAGCAGCATCGACCGCTGTAAAGTCACGGGGGAAGCGGGGGGGGGGGGGGGCGCGGGCAAACACAGACAAGCTCTATCTATAAAGAACACTGGATAAAGTTCACCAAGACTTCGTGTAGACATTGCACTGCAATATCTTTATTATTAACAGTTTGCTATTGAAATATTTCCTGGATATTGGGCAGCCTGAACTTATAGGATACACATCATTTCTAGTAACTGCAGGTCTCTGTGTTAGGTGCAAAACTCCACTTTTATTGTCAGTATACATTTCAGATAAACAAAGCGATGTCCAGTCTCGAGGTAAACAGTGGAGAATTCTTTATTTCAATATAATAGGTACAGAGGGTATATAAAAAATGTGGCAAGCAAGCTCCCTTGTTCACGGCATGCAGGTAACACTCAAATGAACAGTTTAAATAGGGAACTAATCGTCATACAAACGATACGTCACTTCCTTTTCAGTACGTAATGAGTGTACAATGCAATGATATATAAAAAGCTTTAAAATTAGTATATTATCTTAACCACTTTTAATATGTTCACACAACAAGACTATTTAATTAATAAATGTCCCCAAAAAAAGGATCTATCAAAAAATAAAAATAAAAACCTGGTTTTCTCTACACCATACAATGCTAGCTTTGAAAAAATAAAAAATATATTTTTTAAAAACATTAATATACTTAGACAAGATAATGTACTGGCTAAAATTTTGGAAAAAGGAGTAAGCTGCGTACCCAAAAGAAATATAACCATCGGCAACGAGATCTCACCAAGCATGTTCAAAAGTCAAAAAAATAAAAAAAATCTGGCTTTCACAAAAAGTCTTCTTCCCATGCTGGATAGGGACGCAGATGCAATATGTGCAAGTATGCATTTAAAACAAAACTTTTAAAAATATGCAAGGATGTCAAAATGAATAAAGTATACAGAAATTCATCAATTGTGATTCGGATCACATTGTCTATGGTATTAACTGTACTAAATGTAATAAACTTTATATAGGATGCAGTTTCAGAAAATTAAAAACTAGGAAAGCAGAGCATCTCAATAACATCAATAAAGGACATAGTACTTATTCAGGGGTAGCAAAGCATTTCACAGATGAACATGATGGTGACACAAGCAGTCTATCATTTTTCGGCATAGAAAGAATAGAATGCCCAGAAAGAGGTGGAGACTGGCAACGAAAGGTCCGTTTGCGAGAAGCCTTCTGGATTCTGGAGTTGCAAACCAGAATACCAGAGGGGTTAAATCTTCGTAACGACTTAGCATATATCCATTAATCTTTCAATATCCTTTAACTCCTTTATACTTCTTCCCATAATGGCAACATATATGTGAACATATTAAAAGTGGTTAAGTTAAGATAATATACTAATTTTAAAGCTTTTTATATATCATTGCATTGTACACTCATTACGTACTGAAAAGGAAGTGACGTATCGTTTGTATGACGATTAGTTCCCTATTTAAACTGTTCATTTGAGTGTTACCTGCATGCCGTGAACAATCCTGAAACGCGTTGGCTTGCTTGCCACGTTTTTTATATACCCTCTGCACTTATTATATTGAAATAATGAATTCTCCACTGTTTACCTCGAGACTGGACATCGCCTTGTTTCTCTTCATATGAGTCACGTCCCGCAACTGAGGACGGATTATCCAGCCGAAGTTAGGAGAAAACAACCACGGGATTGACCAGGTGCACTTTCTGCAATCAAGGTGAGCAGACGTCTTTGCTCTTTTGTACATTTCAGATAGGTGGGGGATTTTTAATTTTACCCTTTTTCCAAACCCGTGGATATATCCACCTTGCAGTTTTAAAAATTTCAATCCAGCAATCTTGTAGCGCCAAAAGGTTGTTTTTTTGGGCCAAAAAAAAACCGTGGGAATTTAAAAAGAAAAAAAATAAAAAAGAAACTGTTTTTTAACCTTTTTTCCCCACCCCCCAGCTTTGTTCTTTTACGCAAAACATTTTTCTTTAAAACCTTTTAAAAAACAAATTTTATAGTCACCACAGATGAAATTGGGGAAAAATGCAAAAAAAAAACCGGTTTTATTTTTACGGGGAAAAAATAAAAGAAACATGTTTTTGTTTACTTTTTGGGCCCCTTCCCAATTTTTTGAAGACACCTTTCAGTTAAAAATTTGAAAACCGACAATTTTTGGGTTTTTTTTAGAGGGAAATTTTAGGGAAAAGGGTGTGGGTTTTTCCGGGTTTTTAATAAGAGGGCTTTTCCCAAAACTTTCCAAACCTTCCAAATTTTTATATTTCAAAACATGGGAGCGAAAACAAAGGGGTAAGCGAAAACAAAAGAGGGGGGGTTTTGAAAATGGGGTGAAAAGGAAAAGAGGGGGGTGCTCCTTCCAGGGGCTGGCCGGGCAAAGCAAGCCAGCGGAACGTCAGTTGCAGGACCGTCAGGCCTTTTCCCTTTTGTTTGGGGCAGGGCCCCCCGGAATCTAAGTAACGAACATCGGGGCGCCCCAATTTTGGCCTTCAGAGTTTAAAAGCCCAAACCCGCATCAGCAGTCTTTCCTTTCCCCAACCTTCCCCAGTCACCCGGGCCCCCAAAAACCCTCAACCCATCCCCCACAATCCCAACCCCAAAACCCCCCCAAAATTCAACTGTGTACCCACCACTGTGGGGGAAAATCCATTTTCGAAGAAATTTTTTTTTGATGGGCCCCAAAAAGCTTGGGTTTTTGGGGGCAGAAGGCATGTTAAAAGAACAAAAGGGAAAGTTTTAGTTTTTGCCCCCTGACCCCGTTTTTCTGATTTTTATCACGAAAGGGGGCCGGGCCCAAAACCGGGGCCCAAAAATCCCGGGGCGGTTTGGCAAAAAGCCTTCAGTCCCTTTGCTTGTTGCCCCCGCAGGCCCCTTTTGGAAAGCAGGGGAAAAAAGAACGACCAAGTCATGTGGGTTTTTGATTTATGATTTATGAAACATTGCGGAAACCATTCCTGGTTTTTTTTTTCCCCCCGGGGGGGGAATTTGCTTTTCCCAGCGCTTTTATCAGTGGACAGGAGGGGGGGAAAACGATGGGGGAGTGTCAATACGGGGGGCCCCCCCCAAAAAAAAGGGAGGGCCCCGGGGGGGTCCGGGGAAAAAGTCCGGGTAAATTTTTGATTCCCCCCGGCCCCCGGTTTTATTTCAAAAACCCCCTTTTCCCCTTGCTTTTTCGCCGCCCAAAAAGGGCCGGGGGCCTCTCAAAACCTGGGCCTTTTTTTTGACAAAACCCCGATTTTTACCCAGCGATGTCATATGGGCCCCTTTGCCGTAAAAAGCATAAAATAGAGGCAAGAAACCCCCAAGGGGGTTAACCCCCCACCAAAATTTTTCTAATCACATGCAGCAAAAAGCGGGGTTTTTAAAAGGGGGAACATTGGCCAAAAAAAACCAGACCCAAACCCCCGGGGCCCCCCCAAAACCCCTGTCACAAAATCTTCTTTCCTCCTTCCCCTCCCTTTCCAATTTCCCAAGGGGTTCCTCAGTTTCCCATGTCTCCCCAGAGTCATAAACAATCAGGCCCCCCCGTTTTCCCAAACCTCCAAACCCTCGCCCCAAATACCACCAGCCCCCCAAAAACCAAAAGGAACCCCCCCTTCCTTTTCCCCTTCACCCTTTCCCCCCAGTTTGACGACCCCCACGCCGTTTTTAGTGGGCCCATTTTAGCAAACCAGCCTTCTGTTTCTTCCGGTTTGGAGCAGAAAAAAAAATTTAAAAAAAAAATACCCTTTCCCCCCAACCAAACCCAAACCCCAAAAAGCCTGGAAAATCGGGGTTGCCAGGGTTTTTTTGGCCCTTTGGGAAAAGTTGCCTTTTTTTTTTTTCCCCTCGGTGGACACAGTTTGGGGTTTCCCGGGACATCCCTTGGGGCCCCTTGGGCCCGCCCCCAAAAACCAGATTTCCCCCCGCAGGGATTTCCCTTTTCCGAAAAAAGCCAAACCCTTTCCCTTGGGCCAGCCAGGGGTTTATTTTAAAATTTTTTTAAGCCTGGGTTTTCCCGATCTGTGTCCGGAAAAAATCCATCTCACCAACCCACACATGGGCTAGTAAAACACGGGGCCCAAGGGCCCCCCTATTTTTCTCTGTGAAAAACTCACCCGCTGAGTGGGTTGGGTGTCCTGGGAGTGCCCGGGCCTCATAGGCTCGGCCTTTCCCCTCTTTAAAAAAACCGAGGGGAATTTGGGGCCGGGCTCTTTCCCACCCCCCCAAAGGGTTCCCTTTTGGGGGCACACGTCCCAGAAAACACCAGGGCCGGGGTTTTAAATTAAACCGCCCTTGGAACCGTCCCCCAAAAACTATCAGGGCGTGGAAAGGCTCCCCTCCAAAAGAGACCCGAGGCTGGTTTGGGGGACAAGAACCTTGTGCCCGGCAAAAGGGGGTGTTCGGGGGGGTAACGGGGGGGAAAATTTTGCTGGCCGCACCTTAAGATCGGTGGTGGAGCCCCCCTTGCCTGGCCCCCCATTCATTGAAAAAACCCTTTTGTCCAGAAATTTTTTTTAAAGAGCTACCCGGGGTTTTTGGGGCTTTCCCGCTGAAAAGGGTCGAGGGCGAGTTCGCACTTCCCCCCGGGTTTGCACCCGCCTTTTTGTCCCCCCTTTTTGCGTTGCAGGGGTCAGCTTTTGGCCCCCCCCCGTCAAATCCCTATTGTTGAAATTTTGGGCCCAAAACGCTGGAAAATTTTCCCCCCCCACATGCCCAGCAAAATTTTGGGAGCAGGGGAAAAAGGGCCCTTTTCGGGAGTAACAAGTGACACATGGCCTGCAAGCAGCTTTTGCGGGGCCTTTGGGGTGTTTTGGCCACCGGGGGAGGCCGGGGGAAAGTTTTCCAACCCTTTCCTTGCCAGTTTTTGAAAAAACCAAAAAAAGGTTTAGTTTCCCGGGCCAATTTCCCTTTTTCAGCAAGACAAAATTGGGGGAAAACTTAGTTTAGGAAAAGATCGTTTGGGGCCTCTGAAAAAAATCAGGTTTCCCCCCAGCGGGGAGGAGGAGAGGAAAACCGTCCCCAACACGGGGCCCTTCTCCGAAACCACAAGGCCCCCACCCCCCGCCAATTTTATTCTTCATAAAAAACAGAAAAAAGGCGTTAAAGGGAACCCAAAACTAGTTTCAAAGGGGGCACCCTAGCCTTCAGGGTGGGATCATTGAGGCAAGTAAAAAGGGGCAAGGGTTTAAAACTTTTGGGCCCAGGAAGCGGGGAGGGGGGAGGATTGGGGGTTAAAACCCCTAGAAAAAACCCGCCCTGCCCCTTGGAAAGAGGGTTTGGGGGAAATTTTATTTAGATGAAAGGGAAAATGGTTTGCTAGTGCCCCTTTAATCCCGAGGCTTGGGAAATCAAAGGGCTTTCCCTTTTTCACCCTGAGGGGCTTTGGGTTGGGGTTTCCCTTTCCCTTTCCAAAATATTTCCCCGGGCCTTTTAAGGCCATCAAAAAGAACAACCCGTTTACTGGGGGGGTCCACCCTCCTGGAAACCCTCCGGGGGAAAAAACAAAAATTTAACACTTTCCTTCCCACCCCCCCCAAAAAGAGAGTAAAAATGCAGGGAAAAGGGGGACCTTGTGAAATTATTCAAATGGAGGGAACTGTTGCTTGTTCACGGGGTTCTTTTAAAGGGGGTTTGGGAAAAAAAGACTAGCGAAGTGACAGATTGTTTTAAATTGGCCCCAAACAGCCCTTAGGGGGCAGCATGGGGGTTTTTACAAGCGTTTGGGAAGGTTGGGAAAAAGCCTAAATGGGTGACCTCTGGCAAATCTTTTTTAAATTAAACCCCTCACCAACGCAAAAGCAATCAGGCCACACATACAACACCCAAGAGGAAACCCCTTTTAAAAACTTTTGGGCAACCCACAAAAAGCGTCTCAACAAACCCAATGTTTTTTTTTTAATGTGTTCCCGAACCCCCAAAGAAAATTTTTTGGGGAACCAAAAAGGTAATTTTTCCCGAGCTGGCTCCCCACGCCAAAAGAGGGTTTTGGGCCTCCCCAAGGGAGGGCCCCGTGAATTAATGGGGGCGGACCTTAAAAAGTTGCCGGGGGAAAGTCAATTTCCAGTACCAAAAGCAAACCGGCTTCCACGTTTAAAGTTAAAACGTTTGACTTTCAACAAGAAGAAAACAAGGGATTGGAAACTCTGATGATGTTTTTTGGGCCCCAATTGCCGGGGGTCCCGGGTTATTTTCCCGGTTTTTACTTCACATTTTCCCTTTCCCAAAAAGAAATGGTCCTTCTTTGAAAAAACCTTTTTTTTTTAAAATGGGTATTTCTTACCGCAAAATTTTTTTTCCAATTTCCCAACAGTTAAAATTTTTTGGTTTTGCGTTCGGGGGGACTAAAAGACACCAAGGGTTTTTATGACAAAACCATATTCCATTTACTCACTTCATCTTTAGAATTTTTTAAAAATTTTCAATGGTTTTTTGGGGGTTATTTAAGCCCCCACAATTTTTAAAAAGTGGCTGAGAAAAATCATATTTATAATTTTTTGGGGGTCATGTTGCTTTAGATACGCAAAAATTCAAATTTTCCCTTTTGGAAAATAAAAATTTTGGCTTCTAAGTGGGATTTCCCTTTACAATTTTTTAACAGGGGGGGGCTGGGGGGGAAGTCAAATTTATTTAATTTTTTTGGGGGGGGGTCATTTTTCTGTGGAAAAAAGCTATAATCAAAGGGCCTTTTTTGGAAAAAAGAAATTTAGCTTTTAAGTGGGGATTTCCCCCCTCACAATTTTAAACAGGGGGGTGGGAAATCATATTTAAAAATTTTTTTGGGTCATGTTTTCTGTGAGATACAAACAAAAATCATGGTCCCCCTTGGAACAGAAATGTGGCCCCCCCCCCCTTTTTTAAGTGGCATTTCTCCCCTTTACAATTTTTAACAAAATGGGTTTGGGGGAAGTTTAAAATTTTTATAATTTTTTGGGGCATGCCCGCTTTTAAATGCAGCAATACTACAGGTCCCATTCTAAAAAAAGGGTTTTTTTCTAATAGACATTTTTTCTTCACAAAGCCCAAAAATGGGGCAGGGTCCCTGGGTTTTTAATTTTTTGGGGGCATTTTGCTGTGACATGCAGGGTATACTGCAGGTCCTATTTCTAAAAAAAGTTTTCTTCTAACAGACTTTTGTTCTCCCCAATTGTCCAAAGTGGCCCCAAAGGCATTTCTTTGAAATTTTTGGAGGCATTTTGCTGTTTAATGCAGCTATACGCGGGCCTATTCTAAAAAAAAAGTTTGCCCTTTTAACAGAAATTTGTTTCTTCAATTTGGGGCCAAAGTGGACAAAGATCATGCTTTAATTTTTGGAGGCATTTTTGGCCCGTGACCCTGGGAAACTATCTACCGGGACTATTCAAAAAATTTGTTTCTTACAGGGCATTTTTTTTCTTCACATGGGAAAAAGTGGGGTCAAGGGGATGGTGCTGTCGAAAAAGGAATAGGTTTTGGGAAAAGTTAAAGGCACATATTGCAAAAAGACTTGTTTTTGCAAATCTTTAAAAAGCTATCCCAAACCCCCTATTGAGGGCAAAAAATTTAATACAATGAAAAAAAAGGAAAAAACAAAAAGGGATTGGGGGGGATTCCCCCTCCTATTTTAAAAAAAAAGTGTTTTTTTCTAGGGAATTTAAAAGTAATAAAAAACTTGGGGATGTTCAAAATAGCTGTTAAAAAAATTCCTCTAATTTTTACAAAGGGGGGTACAAAAAAAAAACTTGACCCGATTTTGGTTATTCGGGGGAAAGGAGTATGGGGGCACGGACAGAGAAAAAGTACAGTGAGGGGCCCTTTTCCCCCAGGCCGGTTTAGTTTAAAAAGAGAAAAAAGGAAAAAGCCCGATCGGCACCTGGGTTTTTAAAAGGACGTTTAAACCCCAAATTTTTTCCAAGTGAAGCTCCAAAATTGGTCCCACCCGGAAAGGGGGAAAACGCCCAAAACCCCGGGGTTTTTTCTTTTTTACTGAGGAAGGCTGGGTTCTCCCCACTTCCGCTTCCGCCCTCTGTTCAGCACGGGAAGGGTTTTTGGGGTTTGGGTGCGTCCCTCAAAGGGCTTTTTTAAAAAGCGTTTAAAAAAAATGAAAGGAATGCCAGCCTGGGCCTCACTTTCACCCCCTGTTTTAAACCCCGGGCCCCGGGGCATGGTGTGGGGGGCCCGGAAAAGGTTTTAAACAATTTCCAAATGAAAAAAAATGGTTGTTGGGAAAACTCCCCTTTTTCCCGGGGAAATTTTTAAAACCTGGGGTTTATTTCAGGTTTGGGGCTTTTGCTGTGGCCCAGGGGCGGGATAGTCCCAAAGCCAGGAAACTAAAAAAGGTGGTTTTTAAAAAACTCCTTTTTTCCGGCACTTTTTTTTAAAAGTGGGGGTCATATGTTTGGGGCTAAAGCTGTGGCCCCCGGAAAATTAATAAGTCCCTGAACAGGGGAAACTAAAATGGTGGTTTGAAAGACTCCTTTTTCCCTCGGGGGGATTTTTTAAAAGGGGGGGTTTATTAGGTTTTTTGGGTCATGCCCGGGCCCCCGGACATTTTTATCAATGTCAAGGGGAAAATAAAAAAAGGTGGTTTAAAACTCCTTTTTTTGGGGCCCTTTTTAAATCTGGGGGTTAGCAGGTTTGGGGGGTCTGCTTTGGGCCCCCGGGGCGATAAATCCCAAAATTTCCCCGTTTAAAATAAAATGGTTGGGTTTTAAAGGGCTCCTTTTCCGGGGGACTTTTTTTTAAAAGTTGGGGGGGCCCTGCAGGTTTGGGGGGACATGCTGTGGCCCCGGACAGGTTTGTCAATGTCCAGTGAAACTAAAATGGTGGTTGAAAGACTCCTTTTTCCGGGCACTTTTTAAATGTGGGGATCATGCGGGTTTGGGGCTCATGCTGTGGCCCAGGATAGGTATAGTCAATGTCCAGTAAAAACTAAATTTGGTGGTTGAAAGTTTCCTTTTTCCGGCACTTTTTTAAATGTGGGGGTCTTTTGCGGGTTTTGGGGGCTCATGCTGTGGCCCAGGACAGGTATAGTCAATGTCCAGTGCAACTACCATTGGGGGATAAAGGCTCCTTTTTCCGGCACTTTTTAAATGTGGGGGGTCATGCAGGTTTGGGGCTCATGCTGTGTCCCAGGACAGGGTTAGTCAATGTCCATTTCAACTAAAATGGTGGTTGAAAGACTCCAATTTAGTGCACTTTTTAAATTTTTGGTTCATGCAGGTTTGGGGATCATGCTTTTGGCCCAGGACAGGTATATTTCAATTTTCCAGTTCAAGTAGATGATGGTTCAAATCATACTGCCTTCTGGCACTTTTTAATTTGTGGGTGATGCAGGTTTAAGGGTCATGCTGTGGTACAAGACAGGGATTGTGAATGGTGGTGTTTTTTTTTCTGGGGTTTTTTATAACCTAAGTGTGTTTGCCTAAGATGTAGCAGTTATCCATTTGACTGTTGTGGATTTTTAATTTTTCAGCTTCTCCAGCCCTGTTTGGGTGTTAAGAATGAAGGTGTTGTTGCTCTTCCATAACTTTAATGGTCATCGCTCATAATCGGACTGCTCAATCGAAAAACCTTATGATGGTGGCCCGACTATCGACTATCGCCCGATGTCGATAGCCAACGTAATCGCTCAACACTACTGAGCGCATGTACTCAACTTCTTTGGTCGACCATGTGGTAGGAGAACTGTTATGCAAAACAGATAGTATATCTTTATTGGACAATGCCATATAATCATCATTTAGGCAACACCGTTTCATTATTATTCATTTATTGTAACAATTTCCTCATTAATAATCAGCTCATTATTATTATTAATAATAATAATCTTTATTTATATAGCACCAACATATTTCGCAGCACTTTACAATCTGGAGGGTGTAGGTACAGACAAAAAATGCATACATTACACATAAAAATCTACTTACACATGAGACACAAGTGTGAGGCCCTGTTTCCTTAGAGCTTACAATCTATTAGGATGTATGGGTGAGATGAAGGGTAAGAAGTGCTAAGTTTACAATGGTCCAGCCATGTGACATAAATATGGGGTAGTTTATGTAGAATTTGGATGGATCTGCCACCATGACAGTACATCTATATACAGATAAGTGCTGAATTGTAGAGAGCGACAGAGAATGTGTGCATTAGAGAGTGGGGGGGTGGTTAGCAATTACGGATCTTGGTAGGCCAGACTGAGAAAATGTATTCTCAGGGCCCTCTTAAAACTATGAGGGTTGTGAGTGTGCCTGATCGCTTGCGGTAACATGTTCCAGAGAACTGGTGCCGGCTGTGAAAAAACTTGTAGACGGGCATGGGAGGTTCGGATAACTGAGGAATGTAGTCTAAGATTATCCGCCGAGCGGAGAGCCCGGGTAGGGTGGTAGACAGAGATGAGGGAGGAGATATAGGGGGGTTCAGCACTGTGGAGAGTTTTATGGGTGAGTGTTATGAGTTATATTGTATCCTTTACTGAATGGGCAACCAGTGCAGTGACTGACACAGGGTAGAGGCATCAGTATAGTGGCTGGAGAGAAAGATGAGCCGGGCTGCTGCATTCAGGACAGATTGGAGAGGGGAGAGTTTACAGAGAGGGGACCAACAAGTAGGGAGTTACAGTAGTCCAGACGAGAAAGAATAAGAGCAGTAAAGAGAGTTTTAGGCTATGTCCACACTGCACAGGATTACGATCGTATCTCCGGCGCTTTTCGTTTTTTAAAAGCGCCGCAGATACGATCGTCAGTGTGGTGCCATAGACGGCAATAGAAAAGACGAGTTGCTGTCTACACAGCTCGTCCTTTCTCTGCCCGTTTTTCGGCAGCGGCGTATTATCAACATGTTGTATAATACGCCGGTGGCTTCCCGTCTTCTTGACGTTTTCCCCATACAAAGCTATTGTATGGGGGACGTCGGGAAAAACGAAAGAAGCGGCCGCGGCTTTTGCACACAGCGTGACAAAAGCCGCGGTCCTGCATCCGAGAGAGAACGGCCGCTTTTGGGGCCGTTTTTTCTCTGATGCAGTGTAGACATAGCCTTAGTCGTTTCCACAGTGAGAAAAGGACGGATTCTGGAGATTTTCTTGAGATGCAGGTGACTAGAGCGGGCCAGGGATTGGATATAGGGAGTAAAGGACAGATCATAATCAAGTATAACCCCAAGAAAGCGGGCCTGCTTCCTAGGGGTTATGGTGGTGCCACACACTGAAAGCTCATTAGTAGTGTTGAGCGATTGCGTTGGCTATCGAGATCGATCGATAGTCGATAGTCGGCCGCTATCGATAAGGTTTTTCGATAGTGAGCATCGATTATGCGCGAGAATTTAAAAAATCTATGGGAGAGCAAAACACTTCATTATTCCCCCCCAACAAGGTGGGAAGTGAATTAACATCCACAACAGTCAATGGATCGTGCTACTTTTTTAGGAAACACACTTGGGTTTTATAAAAGTCAAAAAAAAAAAGTCACGGGGACCTTTTATACCCCCTGTTTTGTACCCCCCTGCCCCTTAAACCTGCATCCCCCCAAAATTTTTAAAAAGTGCCAAAAGGCGTATGTTTTAAACCTTTTCTGTTTTTGGAATGGACATTGAATTTCCCTGCCCTGGAAGAGCATGACCCCCAAAACCCCAAACCCCAATTGTGTCCACCAGAGGGAAAGGCAACTTTTCCCAAGGGCCCAAAACCCTGGCAAGCAGACATTCGGGCTTTTGGCTTTGGGATGGTTTTGGTTTAAGTGTTTTCTTTGCCCCCCCAAAAAACTGGAAGACAAAAGGCGGGCTGTAGAGGGGCCGCTGTCGGCGTGAGGTGTAAAAAATGGGGAAGGAGAAGGGGTAGGATGGGTCTCTGGTGGTACTCGGGGACGGTGGAGGCTGAAGCGGGGGGGCTGATCCCTTTTTCAGACTCTGAGAGCATGGGCGCTGAGGAACGTTGGTTGGGTGGGGGAGGAGGAGGAGGCGGAGAAGGGGTGTGACAGGGGTTGGAGGCCCGGCGTCGGTTCCCCTTTTTTTGGCCCGTGTTTCCCCCCATTTCAATCAGCTTTCGCTGCATGTGCTAGACATTTTGGTGGTGGTTAACCCTTTAAAGGTTCTTGCCTCTATTATGCGCTTCGGCAAAGGGGCATATGCATCGCTGGGTGAATCGGGCTTATTAAAAACTTCAGTGAATAGTCTTTATTAAAAGACGGCAAACCCAAGCTTTTCAAATCCTCTAATCAAAACAAAAATTGGGATTCAATTTTACTGAAAGGTGTTATAAAACAAATCTGACTGGGGAAAAAGTCCAAAAAAACACGTATCTGTTAGTTTTGGTATAATAAACGGTATTTTTTGCCCCTTTCAATTCACCTGTGGTAAATATAGAATTGTTTTTTAAGTTTTACGTAGATGCTGCGTAAATGAACATGCTGGGGCGCAAAGTCAAAAAACACGTAATTTTAGTTTTGATAAAATTAAACTGTATTTTTTGCACCTTTCAATTAAACCGGGGGTGTTAAAGAATTGTGTTTTAGATTTACGTTTGGTGCTGCGTAATGAACGTGCTGGGTTGCGCAAAAGAAAAAAAAACACGTAATTTTTAAATTTTTATAAAATAAACGGTATTTTTTGCCCCTTTTAAATTCACCTGGGGTGAATTTGAATTGCTGTTTTAAGATTTACGTGTGCTGCGTCAATGAACAGTGCTGGGTGGGGCAAAAGTCAAAAACAGTAACTGTTATGTTTTGATATAATAAAACTGTTTTTTTTGCACCTTTCAATTCCCTGTGGTAAATATAGAATTGCGTTTTAAGTTTAGTGATGCTGCGTAAATAAACAGTGTGGGTGCGCAAAAGTCAAAAAACACGAAACTGTTATGTTTTAAATTTAATAAACGGTATTTTTTGCCCTTTCAATTCACCTGTGGTGAATATAGAATTGCTGTTTTAAGTTTAGTAGTGCTGCGTCAATAAACAGTGCTGGGTGCGCAAAAGTAAAAAAAACCAGTAACTGATGTTTTCTTTTTGATACCCGGTATTTTTGGAACAAACAACCTGTGTGATACAAGATTGTGGTTTGAAATTTAAGTGAAAGGTGGATAAAAAAAACAGTCACAGGGTAAATGGGAAAAAATTGAACACCTATTGAAATGTTACGTTTAATAAAAGTGGAGTTTTGCAGTAACAAAGAGACCTGCGTTACTAGAAATGATGTTTATTCCAAAATAAGTTCAGGGCTGCCCCAAAATCCAGGAAAAAATTTCAAAGAAAATGTTAAAAATTTTAAAAATATTCCACACAAGTCTACACTAAGTCTTGGTGAACTTTATCAGGTTCTTTTAGATAGAGCTTGTCGTGTTTGCCCGGGGGCCCCCCCCCCGCTCCAACCGCGTGAATTTACGCGGTAGATGTGCTTTAAAATTTTCTAGCCCCAAATCTAAAATCTTAAATCCCTTTAAACTAACTAATTGGAAGGATCACAGCTAATGTAGAGGTTTTCTGTGAGAAATAGATAATTTCGCGAGCTGTTTGGCCACAGGCAGAACGCAGTTCCTTTTCCCCATGGACGTGAGAGACACTGAGGCTGAAACAGGAAAAAGCTGTTCTATGTTTTAAAAGGGGGGTAGTGATTTTTTTCCCGCCAATCGAACCATACACTCCCAGTCTGAGTCTCAACAATTCACCCTGCTTATTCTGTAAATTTATTTGTGGCCCCCAAAAAATTAAGGAAGCGCCGAAAAAAGGCGGATTTTTAAAAGTGATGCACGATTTTAACCTTTAAATTTCGCAGATTGGAAATTTTGTCCCATTAAAAAAAAACCCCTTTGGGTTTCAAATTTGTCGATAAAAATCGCTCAAAAAACCCACTCATTAGTAAAAAAAAAACACCTCTGATTTTTCTTAAGCTCTGGTTAGTTGCTTAGTTGATGACTAAATTTTGGATATCTAAAAAGGGCAGTGGTTCAATGCGCATGGCAGAATAACACGGCTTGCGGTTTTATCTTACCTTTACTTAAAATATTACAGTCTGCGTTAAGTAAATTCTTTGCAAGCTCAAAACAAAAAAAGAATGTTTATATTTTGAGGAGAAACTTCTGCAAAAAAGTGGGGTTTTAACACAATAATGCAAGGGCACGAAGTTAGAAAAGGTTGCTACAACTTAATAAAAAGTACGTTCATTTAAAAACCTGCAAAATTTTAATCACCATTATGGTACCTGAATTATGAAAAGAATTAATATCCCCATCATGGGGCGCTTAAACCCCGTGTGCCTGCTCGCTGGTCTGCTGTGTGCCTCCTCGCCGATCCGCTATGTCCACTGTGTGCCTCCCCACTGGTCCCCTATTTCCACTGTGTGCCTCCCCGCTAATCCATTGTGTGCCTTCCTGTTGGTCCGGTGTGTGCCTCCCCCTATGTCACGTGTGCTGCCGCTGGTCCACTGTGTGCCTCCTCTCTGGTCCAGTACGTCTGCTGTGTGCCTCCACGCCATGTGTGCCTCCCCACAGTGTCTGCTCTCTGTATAACCAGAAAGAAAGATTATGGACTTAAACAGGAAAATTATTATGGACTTAAACAGATAAAATCTCCCTTATCTAATGACGAAGACAAAACCAAAAGACTAATTTATATAAAAAAAAGTATTCAATTATCTGTCCCTCCATTTTAAAAGCTAATCTTGGCAGTGAGAAAACCCCTTTAACAATTGCAGAAGAATAAAGCATGACTGGGGCCTGCGGCCAATCGGTGTGACATTAGGAGAGAATCTTCAGATAATATAGTTATAATGGGCTGCCTCCATGTGCTGCAGTCAGAGTGAGAGAGGTAAAGCATGAAATTGAGTTTGGTGTGTTCTCAGTTTTCCATCAAAGGGATACTTATCAACAAGCTGGCTGTGGATCAAGGGCAGGTTGTCCCATTCCACTGGGAAAGCTGCTTACAGTGGAGAGAAGAGAGAAGTTGCAGAGGCAGGTAAACAGGAGAAGAGAAAGACAAAGACAGACCAGCACAGTGAGTTGTGAAGGGCAGAATGGGGAACTGTCTAAGGTATGAGAAGTGAGAGATAACAGGATACAGAGAAAGTGAGCCAATTTGGGAGCTCCAGGGATTTCAATTGTGAGTGTGACTACTGCAAAATCAAATGTGCTAAGAGCTCTAGTGTGGAAACGAGGCCCTGGGGCTGGCACCCATCCAAAGAGAGAGAGGCCTCTGAGTGATCGTGAGAGTTGTTCGTAGCAGACCATGCTAGATCATCTTGGAAAGCTGAAAAGCCTAATGTAGAATCGCTGACCTGATGGCTGAAGGTTAGAAAGAAGAGGCTGCTGGGTGCAAGAGAAAGGAATTGTTAGGTGAACAATTTTACTGTGCTTATAGGGAAACTTTTTTCCTGTAAAGTGTAATGTGCTAATATGTTTAGTGCCATGAGTAAAGTCTGCAAGACAAAGCGAGAACCCCGCTGGGGTTTGATTCTTCAGCGTTTGCTAACATCCCTATCTACACCACTAGGCTTGACATCCACATATACCGGCTATGCATAGTATGAATTCCGTGTTGACATTTTTAAATTTGAAAAAATGTCCCATAAGAAAATAAGCATTTCATCCCACTATATAATAGACTCATGTGGGGAACGGAGTTAATGATTTCTCAGCTTACAATTAATTAAAATCTATTGACCAGTTAAGGACCTCCATATAGTGCTTGCACAGGGGCCTCTTCTACTTTTTGGCCACTGGGTCAGTTCTTTGGCTAATTACATTTTTAATGAAAAGCGGAAATCTTTTTCCCAGATTTCCCTCAATGTTCACATTGTAAAACCTTTTAATTTTCCCATAGGAGTTTTTAAAATTTTAAAAAAACACCGATTTATGGCGCCAATGAATAATTTCTAATGTGTATGAGTAACACATTGTTGACACATGACCACCACTGTGGTTTATAAAACTAATATTCTCATAATTTTTCCTTTAAAGTCGTTTTCCAAAGGACTGTATAACATAAAGTGTTGTACCTCTCCAATAAACATTATAGTGGGAGCCTTAAGTAAAATGTGCCAAATATATGAAATGGTGCGTAACTCTTTAAATGTCAGAAAATGAAATCTTTACTGCTGTGAGCAGACCTAGATTTGCTCTGCAGTTTGTGCCATTTTCTGGTATAAAACTTAATAGAATGGTTACCAGTACGGGAGAGCCATAATAAAAATATTATAAAGCTTAATTTTAATTCTCCAAATGTCTCTAAAATTTCAGTACAAAAAGATAAACAACCAAAAATAAAGTAGATGCTCCCTATCCTTATCCTATATCCTAAAAAAGGAAAGAAAGCAAAGTGTAAAATAAATATGCCCTCATGCATAGAAGGTGTGTGAGTGGTTGTCTTATCAGTATTTTTGCATTTGTGCAATTCCCCATGTATTATATGTGGCTTTTTCAACGGGTGTGAACAGGTATCAATCAATTTTGCGTTTATTTAATTAATTGTTCATCAAAAAAGACCAATTCTAAAGAAACAGAATTCCACAGGGAAAAAAAGATAATAGAACAAGAAAATCTTCCACTAAAACTTAGCTTTTAATAAAAATATTAAAAAATCATCAAGAAAAATATATTAAAAACCCCAACAATATAAAAGGGCCCCCAAGGAGAACAAATTCTGAACAAGAAAATTTCCCTATTGGTCACCACAAAATATAAACCCTATAATGCCCCCTAGTTGCCTGTACCCCTAGGGATGTACCGCAGGAGAAACTCCCCACACTGGAACTCCTAAGCTAAACCCCCTACAATCGGGGGAAATATAATAAAAGGGACAATCAAGAAACAATCCGGGATTTCAAATCCCAAACCCTTGTAGACGGGGTCATTAATCAATGCAAAAATAAAAAAGAAGATCCCCCCTACGTACCCAAAAGCTTTCCCTCTGGGACGCAGGTTCATCAGGGGGTATAGCAAAAATACACGAGGCCCAAGGTTAGTGTATCTTCCATTTTTCCCCCATAAGAGAGGTGCCTAATTAGGACCCCTAATGGTCACTAATGAGAGGCACCTCTCTCATGGAGGATACACAAACCTCGGGCCCCTGGTTTTATTTTTGTTACCCCTGAAAACTCGGTCTACAGGGGGGAAAACGCTTTTGGGGAACAGTAGGGGGTCTTCTTGTTTATTGTTTGCATTGATTTAAAGATCCCGTCTACAAGGTTGGTATTTTTACTCCCGGATTGTTTTTTGATTGGTCTCCTTTATGTTATTCCCTGATTGTAGGGACATTTTTCCTTGGGGTTTCCAGTGTGGGACCGTCTTTTTGGGATGCGCTCCTGCGGGGTACTATCCCCAGGGGGACAGCAGACTAGGGGCATTAAGGTTCCATATTTTGTGATGACAATAGGAATTTTCTTGTTCGAATTTGTTTCCTTGGGGGCCCTTGATATTGTGTATTTTAAAAATATTATTCTTGACGTATTTTTAATAGTTATTATTAAAAGCTAAGTTTTAGTGGAAGATTTTCATTGTTGCTAATCTAATTGTTCCCCTGGTGGATGGGTGTGTGAGCTACTGCTCAGCAATTACCTGCACCTGTTTTTTTTTTTTTAAGTACACGAGGCCCTTTTGTAGCCTCCACTGGTTCAGTTCTATTCAGCTATTGAGCTGTAAGTTTGGCCTGTGTTGTGTTTTTGAGAAAATAAATATGCCCCTAATTAACAATAAAGGGGTAACCGCCCAGATAATGACGACCCCTGTCAGGAACCTATAACGAGGAAAACCCATGGCCTGTTAACGGGGTTATTCTGGGACATTTTTGTCCGTAATTTCGCGGGGAAGTGGCCAAATTAGGGCTGAATCTCCTAGTAACTACTAATGCACGTTCCATAGAGAACTATGCTTACCTTTTCCCCTCCCTGCCCCGGGGAATACCCGAGGGGGGGGATAAAATTTACAGGGCACTTTTTTTGAGCGTTTACGCGCCGCTAGCAATGACTGTTTTGGGCCGGGGTAAGGCCGGGCCCCCCCCTCGCTCCCCCCCTCCCGCCTGCCCCCGGCCAAACCGGGGTAAATTTCGGGGCGGAATTACGCCCCGCGTTAAGCTTGTGAACATAGCCCCAAAACAAATTATCAAACTCCAGGTAAAAGACTAAAAGGGAGAGAAGATCGTCTCCACTGCAGGGGCACCAAAGGCACCAATCAGTACAGTTGCTAGAATATAATCATAAAACACTATCAAATGTTCTAGGTTATTGTTTTCTTAGGCAGTTAAATTTTTAATTTAAGGTGACAAAAAAACCTTCCCTGTATATACTCCAACTTGTTTCCCCACAATTTTTTGTGGGTTACATAGTTAATACGATTTAAAAAAAACAGTGTCCATCAAGTTCAAACCCAAAGGGTGGGGGAAAAAGTGGTTTTTAAGGGAGGGAGCAAGGATTTCAAGCCCCGGGCCTCCCCCCTGGTTAATGCCCTGGGAACCCAAAGGGAAAACCAATCTCCCCCAAGGAGACCCCACTTTTGACCCCAAAGCCACCACCCGCCAGATCCAAATGTTACATAGCTACGTACGCATTTATATGTTCATTAGGGGAAAAAAAAAAATCCTGGAAAGTAATAAGATCACTTGATCTTAATTGTTTTTAAATGGTAAATAGTTGCCAGATATAATCCATCAAACCTCGAAGAAAGATGTCTTAAACAGTACTATATGGGGAACGTCCATGTCAGGTCCTAAAAAAAGGCACATATACTGAGGACCCCCTCCCCCCTTATGTAAAGATTCTCATATTACAAGCAAACATGATACTGGATAATGCGGTGAAATAGATACTCCATAAACACTGCTTCACAAACAGTTCACCACTAGATGCTAGCCAATAAATCTTATAGATATCCCCCAAAAGATAAAACAGTTTTAACCTGGCCAAAGTAAAGGGGGGAGAGAAAAAGCTACCCATCCAAAATAAAAAAAAAACGGCGAGGGGTTTCTATATAGTATACTCAAATACCGCCTAAAAGATATCAGGGCAGAGAGCGATGGGATTAGACATCCTCGCAAGGTATCGAGACGTGCCAATCAAAAACTAAAGTTTGTTGAAGTAAAATGTGCCAAATATATTAAATGGTGCTCAACTCTTTAAATGTCAGAAAATGAAATATTTACTGCTGTGAGCAGACCTAGATTTGCTCTGCAGTTTGTGTCATTTTCTGTTTCTAAACTTAATAGAATAGTTGGCCCAATGGAAACGATGCCCACTCCCATTAAACTCTAATCACAACTTTTAAAATTTGGTAAGTAGCAAAAAAAGTCCCAAATTTTTGCACAAATTGATTTTTCACTTCAGGAACATTCTTGTTTACATTCAGATGCTAAAGATCTGCATACTACTCGCAGCTGAGGAGCGCTACAGTTGTATCCAAATTAGGCTAGGTTCACATCTGTGATGCAGAGGTAAAAATGGAAGCCATGGGATCTGTTTCAAAATGGACACCCACAGAACATGACAGACTCTATTGATCACAATAGGTCCATCGGGTTTCTGCTGTGGAGGCTGATGGAAAAAATAGCACAGGCTGTTGTAATTAATAGGTTTCCTCACGTGCAGTGGTTGTCCGTTGTGAAGTGGTTCCCACAGCTTCCGTTTTCACCTCTGTGATGGAGGTTCTAATCAGGTATGAGGTGGTTGATGTGCAACCTCCTGAAACAAGTTTTAGGGCAGATCAGCTGACCAGGCTGCACAGCCTGAACTTATTTAGAGAGGACTGGTAATTACTAGGCGTTCTATAAAACTTTTTGAAGAGAGATTCAGTATCTTCTGTGTTTTTCAGTCTTGTCCAAGCCTGTTTGCTTGTGCGGTAGTGTTAGTGTTCACTCCTGAAATAATGTGTCTAGAATCTGTTACCTAGAGTTCTTGTTTATCCCTGTATCTCTGGTTCTGCTTGGCTTTCCCTAAGTAACTTTGTCAATGCTGTTTATTCTTTGTTTAGCATATCTGGGTTTTAGTGTTTTCTTGCTTGTATAAAGATCATATGTAGCTTAGGAATATTGTTAGGGATAGCTTTAGGACAGAATAGGGACATTGGTGTCTGGTGTTAGGGACAGTGTTAGGGATAGGTCTAGGGGAACACTCAGGGACAGTTTGTTAGGATAAGATGTCATTTGTCATTGTCCTGCTTCAGGATTGAAGCCATTCATGGTGTGATTCTTCTCGGTGTCCATGTAGTAAACTTCTTTGTTGTCCTGCAACTTTATCTAATGCTCAGTCTCTTTTCTTTGATATCTGACAAACGCATCACATAATTATTAGATGCTGCTCTGTTAAGTTCAGCTTGTCACTCTGTATCAACTAGTGTCATTACACAGAATTTTGGAAAACCCTTACCAACAAAAAGTATGAGGCCTGGTTCACACTGCTGTTGCCATATGCTTACAAACCTACATGCCATGGCCAATGGCCCCGTGATCTTTATCAGTAAAACCACAGTACTAAGGCATGTTCACACGGCTTAAAATGGGCCATATTTCGGTCCGTAATTACGTGCCGAAGTGCGCCAATTACGGGCCGAAAACGGCCCATTCATTACGGTAATCCACAGTTCTCATAGAGAACTATGGATTACGTCTCCTCTCCCCGCCTGGCGAAGCCGCCGGGCGGGGAGATAATTGACATGTGAATTACTAGCGCGTTACGCGCCGCTAGCGAATGCAAGTCTAATGGGCCGGCGAAGTGCCGGCCCCCTGCTCAGTCCCCTGCTCCCGCCCCGCCCCCGGTCACACGGCGTAATTGCGGGGCGTGATTACGCCCTGCAAATACACCGTGTGAACATAGCCTTACAGGCAAAATTTGCAGTCTATGTGTTCCCTGCACAATGGAATCAATGATTGGTCTGGTTTGCAGATATTTTCTATCTCATTTTATTAGTGACCAACTTAATTTTTTTTTTTTTTACATTTTCTGATTATCTGAAAAAATTGCCCACATTGTTTAAGCGGTCATCTGTCTATTAATGTTATATGGTTCAGCCATTCATTGAATAACCTCACAGGATCATTGCTGTACAGCAATCAGTGCAGCCTGTAAAACGTCTAAGTAATGGGATTAAACACACTTTGTGCTATACATTCACATTTGAAAAAAATAGCCACATTACCTCTGAGACAAAACCCACTGTAATCAATGTACAATTGCAAAATGAAAACCATACTTAGAGGACCTGTGTTTTGTGTTTTCTGTGAAATGTCCATTCTGCAACATCTTCTCTTATAACTTTGTGCTGTGCTGTTCCTCTATTATTCCTTCTAGAAATGTATTACTGAATCTGTCAGATGGGTGTTACCCTTCCAGTTTCCAGAGGGGTGTGTCCCTGCACACACTGTCAGCACGGATTAGACAGTTTAAGACTGTGCAGACAGCTATGGATTATGCGTCGTCCCACCATGCATACAATACGTTCGCATTGGACGCGTGGGGGAAGAATTGACACGTCAATTGTTCGTGGCGATTACGTGGTGCGAACAATGCATGTTAATGGGGCTGGCGGGCTGGCGGCCCTCCCGTGGTTTGGAAATACGCGCTGATCAGCGTGTGCTTCCAAAGCACCCGGGGTATTGCGGCACGTGATTACTCCCCTTAC